>NMRB01002062.1:73464-88672 GCA_002633025.1 Notospermus geniculatus | reverse complement strand
TCTGCTCTCTTTGCATGAACAACAAACATGGGCTAATCTGCTCTCTCTGCATGAACAACAAACAGCGCGCGGAGTAAGTAGGCTAGAAATCATATATCCTAGTAGTAGATATCCCCCACCGAAGACCCCCGTGTGCTCGCGGTTGTCATGGCGACTTTTATTGCATACGTCTTTAACGACAACCACAACGAAAGCAGTAGATGTGCCTACTATTATACACTGTTTAGAGGGTGTGTTTTACACCTTCCTGTCGTAAATAGTCCCCGGCAGGCCCTTCGAACTGCTGCAGCAGGAAGGCAGTTATCACTTCGTGGAATCAATTCAATGGAACCCACGGTCATCGAATGACGCTAGGCCGCTATCGGTACATACAGGTAGGTAGCCTACATGTAGCTACTGCATGCAGATGCACACATATCATATGATAGGCTATTTGACTGCTGAAAACCATCTCCCAGTTCCCCTGTAACACCCCATTGACACTGAACACCGCTTGCAATGTTTATATCAACCAACCTGAGACAGGCAAGGACAACGGTGTTGTCAGCTGCGAGATACCTGGACAACTTCCAGCAGACGAAAATGATTTTTTCAAGACGGGTAGGGTTCTGTGAACAGTTACAAGATGAGTCAAATTGGCATCAGGTAACATCCAGGTGAGACCTTGTTGGCGGCCATAACATCATTTAGCTCTGAGTTTAACAAAGACAGGTAGCTATATTCAGACGAGTGCATTTAAGAAGAGGGCGTCGGCTTTTAGCAGATGCCAGCGTCAGACCAGGAAATCAACAAGAGAGAGAGAAAATGCTGTGTCATTAATGACGAAGGAAGCGAGATCTCGTGAGTATTAGCATCATATTCAGCAAGCCGCACATTGAAGACAGTTCAAGTGAAACGTTGGTTGATACGAGTGCTTTGGAGTAGGCCTAGCCTATCACACTATCACTAAGACCAGATAAAAAATCATTTAGTCAGTATTATTTTAGTTGGAGTACATTTCCAATCATTTCTGGCACGATTCTATGACAAGCCTCGATCAACAAGAGTCGAAACCAGAAATCGAGAAGTCAGTGGCATGATGAATACCAGACGACGCTGAAGGTGACCCAAGGTCATCTTCCGTATTTAGTCGGGCCACGCGACCGGCCGCGTGCCCGGATGACGAAGCTAATAAAACACACCGCGCAGTGGGACTCCCTGATTTGTATTTTCTCGCACTGGAGGAAGCGACAGTTGCACAGTAACTTTAGAAAACGATTATTTTGTCGTGTAATCATGCTTGGACATGCAGGAAGTTTGCCCATGAAATTTGTTTACACAGAAAGCGAAGTAGCGATTATATTAAATTTGTGCTTGGATGATATAAAACACACTAGACGGACTTGGCATCAAACGGAAACATTCCTTGCATTTAGTCCAACGATTGGTTCATACATGTGTTAAGTGCTAAGCCTATAAATATGTCTTTCCATAACGACATCAAATGGTCTTTCCTGATTCAAATGGCTTGTGTCACTGGAAAAAGGCATCCAAGCAAAATATCAGCTACTTACATAAAGGGCATGCTACGAAAATTTTAAACAAATAACTTAACAAATTACTATGAACACACTTCGCAACTAAAACTATGAACTAACCTTGAAAATAAATTATTCGAATTATATTAGTAATCAATCAATATGATGAAGGGCGCAGTCTGTGAGTTAATACAAAAACTACATGACGTACATGATGAGAAATGATACCGGTACGAAACACACATTTTTGATTACATCGCTAAAAAAGATTTGGTCTTCAAAAAATGAGCTGAAGTGACTCTCGCTCGAATGGACGTTTGATGTCTTGAACAGATTTAGATGCGACCCAGCAAAACGAGATAGAGCCAGACGTTGCCAAACGCAACTGTTAGGCCTTTCTGCATCAAAGCAGATAACTCGTGGCATACGTCATGCTACAAATTGAACTTTAATCTCCACAAACTGGTGCATTTCAACGGTTCAGGTCAGACATGTCAGATTGGGTCTCAATGTTTAAGGTCACTTCCACATTCGCGCAAAACGCACAAGGGAATGTGGCAAATTTATGGAATTATATTCAAAGAGGCCTTCTTACCATACTCCGGCCTTGGGCACCTATGCATTTTCAGAATCATGCACAGATGACGTCATAGCAAAATCGCCATGTCGGCTTGGACTGTGTTGCGGGAAAAAATGATACCAGGTTCAACATTGCCTCATCTTACGATCGGGAGACGACTGCCCAGGGGGAGATTCTGTGTCAGGAGACGGTTGTTCTGGATGCGTGTCCCTCTCCTCGCTGGTGCTTGAGTTCCGATGGAATCTCTGTCCCCTCATGCAGGAAGACTCCTCGTGCTTGTAGAGGTAACTCTTCAACGCGAACGCCTTTCCACACCGTCCGCAGACGTAGGGTTTCTCGTTCGAATGCGTCTGGATATGAGCTCGGAGGTTCGACTTGTCGGCAAAGGCTTTGGAGCAGATTGGACACTTGAACGGCTTCTCCCCGGTATGGGTACGTATGTGACCTTGAAGCAGCCACGGCCGACTGAAACGCTTACCGCAAAACGAGCACTCGCAGCCCTGGTTGTGCGTCCTCACGTGCATGCTGTAAGCAGGCATGGATACGTACACCTTCTCGCAGTGCGGACACTTGCGAGCCTTCTTGTCGCTGAGACTACGATGCGTCTGGCGGTGACGGGCCAAGTTGCTGGATGTACTGTACGTCTTGCCGCAGACCGAGCAGATATGCGGCTCTCCCGAACTGGAATCTGTATCGTCGGCGTCGCTGAGGTTCTTCCCCGTGTGATGAGCAATGATCTCGTTTATCTTCAAGGCTCGGGTCGCGTCTCTCTTTCCCTTGCAGCGGTTGTTCCTCGGTCGCTCCCCGTCACTCGTCGTGGAGAAATCTCCGTCTGAAAGATGTTGCGAATTCATGGACGATTTAGCGGTGAGCTCGAGAGGGGCTGTCTGTTCATAAACGTGTGGAATATGGGGGACGACTGGTGTGTACTGGAATCCATTGGTCTGTTGAGTAGCTGCCTTTAGTCCTAACTGGATGGCTCGGTCTAAGAAACATTGCTCCCAGGTTGATGCGCCGAACACGATACCATAGGATGAACAAATGTCATCTGAAAAGAAAAGAAGGTATTCGCATGTAGACCCTTTAGGTGATAAATTATCATGAAAGGATGATTCGTTTTTCAAGGATTCGCGGAACTCTTGACATCTACATCTTGTCCAAACAAGGCCATCGACTACGTCGTTAGCCTTGTCTCAATCATGTCATCCTTTGCGTTAACTCATAAATTATAGACCCCTACTTGGCTCCGCCTCCGAGCCAATCAGAACTCGTGAAACAAATCGCCGTTCGGCACTGTCCCTTCTCTTTCCGCACACATTTGTAACACGGATTTTGATTGGCACGTCGATTAGCCTTCGCACACCGATGATTGGCTGAGGCTCTGAGCTCCTCAGAAGCGGGAAATGTCATGGATTCAAACCAGGCTAGATGGGCGTTAGGCCAGATAGACTGTTGAGAATCAGATGGACAAAATAGACGACTTCTCCCATTCCCACGTGGGCATCAGAATCAAGGTTGATTCTATGGTTTACCAGAAGAACCTGCATACCCAAGCCTAAGAAGTGCCCATGAAATACCAATAAGTGGTTGGATAGTCCCTGTAACTTGTTAAGACCAACCAAGCGAGACGAGTAACGGGGTAAACAAAGCTAACACATACATTTGTTCAAGTGATAACAAACAGTGGTGAAGTTGTTCGTGGTCTGCTATTCTGATACGGTCCGGGTCGGCGTGTTGTTGTTGTCGTTAGTCAGTAGGACCACATCCATTTCTCATTGCTTCGAACGAGATATACATGTATGTAACTTTGCGCACCAGCAGCATTCTCACCGACTGACTGTTAAAGGTGAGCATCTGTCATTGAAATAACAGGCCAGGCGGAGTGTGTTTGGGTGTTATGAAAACCCGGACCAGACAAACATCAGTAGGAACGATGATTCATCCAGGTCTTAGTCTGTGTCCGTATGCAAGTTTTGACGGCCAGCCTCAGTCGTCAGTAGTAAACTTGTAAGAGCAGATTCAGTTTGAACCGCAAACTCTAGCGATGAACTACCGGCGGCGTGGGGCCAGATACGGGCCACTTGTTGGTTGAAAGAAGGCTTTTTGAAAGTCTTTTCGAGATACCGAGACACCGTTTCGATTAAAGCGAATCGATAGCGGATTTTGTTTACATTTGGCTGGTGTTTGTAAACACAAAATTCAGCCAATCAAAATGCACGAAAATTTCTTTGTTGACATTCTGGAGAAGTTTTTTTACATTTTTTCCTGAAAATTCGTCCCCTTTCAAATTCTATTTCTAAATCAAATTTTTTCGCTGTCGATTCACATTAAGCTGTTTTGTTCAACTAGGCCTACTGTAGGCCTACTATAGATGTACAATAGGAGCAGTCAGCCGCGCATATTGCCAAAAGATGGCAGCAAAGTTCTAGCGGACCAATACACAGGAAAATCCACGTGATTGGTGCTCGATCAAGAATGAATGGGTCCGCTAAATGCATTGAATTGGGCCGTACTGACGCCTATTGGTCAACTCGGTCAGCTTCTATTAGGCCCCATGGATGCGTCACTCTGATGAAATCAGCACGAAAAGGATTTCCGATAACGCTATGGTTTCCAAATTTATAGGACTGATACTGTCCCACTACAGCTATTAGAGCATCGCGCTGGCAACGTCAAGGATGTCACTCGATTGGCTGTATCCGTTACCATGGAGCCACATCCAGCCTAGTAGATGAAGAACAGAAACCGACCTGTCTCAGAAAGCATAATATTTTCATTCATTGCAGACGTTTATTTTGATTAGAATTGATCAAAATATTCAGCACCGGGCTACTGCGTGCGCGGATTCAGGGCAAGCAATGAAAACATAATCAGTCCTTGCAGTTTCGAGGTCGTGGGCCTGGATTACTACTCCATCCGAATTTGCTCATTGTGCGGAAATGCGGGAATCGGATGACTAGTCCTTCGTGTTCTCGACCCGAAACCTACCTATTTTATCGTTTAGGACCCTTCTCAACGTCTGCTGTTGAAAGAAAGGTGTTCTTGATCTTGTCGCCCGGGAAGTCATTATAGGCCTAAATGTGGGAATTGTTAACCGGAGTCAAGCTACAAGATGCCGACCCTATTGAACAGGGGCCTGTTTCAAAAAGTGAGTTTAGGCTAATGTACCTTTAACCAAATGGAAAATGCGTTGAAGTTAATGGTACCATTAGCTTAAAATCACTTTATGAAACAGGCCCCTGAACATCAATTTTGCATTAAAATAAAATCATGATCGGTGTCCAGGTAGTTATTTTATCTACGAGAACTGAGGCTAAATGGGATCCAGGCATTCGGTCAAATAAAAATGTACTAATGGCCATTCATCATTCATCCTTCTTCACCTGGAAACCGTTACAACTCGCGTGGCAGTCAAAGGAGTGCTGACACAGCACTTCTAAAAAACGGTATCCTCAATCTGGATCTCCAAGGCGAGCGTGCCAGTGTTCAGCCATGGCCGTAGGAACCAATATTTGGCTTGTCAAAAATAAAAAAATTGGCCTTCAGTCCCAAAAAGCTCAAGTCCTAGAGTGTCCAATTTTGCTCTCAAATGCTGGAAAATGACGTAAAAGCACTCTTATTTTCTAAAACGTTCCCAGGGGAGGCCCCCGGACCCCCGCCGATATTTCGGCTTGCGCCTTCGCCGCTCGCTGCTAAAGGACTACGACTACGGTCCACTATTTTATTGAATCTTTGCCCGCCCCCGCAACCTCCAAGATGTTCCTACAGCCCTGCTGCATCACGACTAAAATGCTCCTCCAAATTTGAAATTGATGAGTAGGCTAGAACTACATGTATTGTGCGACAGCAGGTGTTCACGTGTCGATTGCCGATACGATTAGGGCCTACATGAACGGAACATCGTCTTCCTGTTGCTCATCACTGCCAGGAAGTTGGCTGTAAATTTGGGCCATCTATCTCCAAGAAATATTCCTGTCATGCCTGTCGCACTAACTTGAACTTGACTCAGTGTCATACATTATGTTACATGTACATGATGACTTCCTTCCCCTCGTCACAGCTACAGTGGTTGCAAGGACCTGTTGTTACCTTGGTAAGTTACCTGGTCAGGGTGTCTATGGTGTCACAAGAGTGACACTGAGTGAAGTCAGATACACTGTGTATCAGGGCCGTATTTAGCTTTTTTGTCCTGGGGGGGGGGGGGNGGGGGCAGAAGACCTTTTTTGCCCCAAATCACGTTTTTGGTTGGCTCTGGGGGCAACTGTGTATTCCCTTCATTCTCATTACATGACGATGTTCGCAGGTTCGCAGTGAACCTACATGTAATGGACATTGATGACAGTCTGTCATTGCATGATGGACTTCTTTATGTAGGCCTACAGCTGCAGGCAGCAAATGCACATGCAACTACATGTAACATGGATCTAATTAGGAATTCGTGCAATCAACACATGGGCATGGCACATGAATTCATGGAATTGTTTTTCTTCGGCTAAATTTTAGCTGCATGCGCGATGGAGCGAACAGGCGGTCGAAACATCTGTCTGCTTCCGTCAATGAAATCCAGGCATGCCAGGGGCGTTCGGTTTCTTCGCCACTAGGCGAATTTTTTACCCGACCCTGACGTCAGAAACAGGCCGAAGCCTACATGTACATGTACTGTATGTATATACGCCCTACAAGGATGCATTTTTATGAAACTCAGTTTTCATTTTTGTCGCCGTTGAAGTTCGTTGAGTGCGTATTAACAAGGTGGAAAAGGGATTCCCCCCCAGAAGTCCGACATCCCACATATCCGACGTCCCACAAGTCCGACATCCCACAAGTCCGACATCTCACAAGTCCGCCGTCCCGGAACTCCGACATCTCATAAGTCCGAAGTCCGACATCCCACAAGTCCGAAGTACCATAAGTCCGAACTCCCAACCCCTTCTTGTCGGATTTATGGGATGTCGGACTTATGGTACTTCGGACTCATGATACCTTTCTCTGAACGTCGGACTTTTGATACCTTTCACTAAACGTCGGACTTGTGGGATGTCGGACTTGTGGTGCTTCGGAATTGTGGTACATTTTTAAAGTGATTTTTCCATTGTCGAACTTATGATACTTCGAACTTTTGGGATGTCGGACTAGTGAAGTGTCGGACTTATGGGGGGACACCGGAAAGGGTGGGTCATTTTCGACAGGCCACCTTTGATACGCCCCCTGAATATACGGCAGTTAATTTCTGCCAGGAACCATTCATCGGTTTCGTAATTTAATGCCACAACCAGTGGCACGGAGCCAATCAGCCAGCAGCTTTCACCAGGTGCGCGGGCAATCGAACCGTTGAAAGCTGTTATATATATTTCCGTTCTGCTTGGCCACTTTCAACAGCACGATTGGTGTACCTGTTGTACAGGCCATTCTGGTAAAGTTGAGGTGATTCAGATTCGTAGACACAATGAGTCGGAGAGAAAATTCAACCTTGTGGTTTCCTGGCTTAATACCAACAGCAGTTGTTGATTCGAATCATAAGTAAATGTAAACATTGCCAGGAAGCGTAGGTCATGCTGCCTGGCGTAAGCAATGCAGTCAGCGTGAAGTAAGAATGATTGATTCATCGCATCACCCACCAATATTACGGAATCATAACCCGTTTAACGAATATTTACGTTAAAGGGAGTAAGAAATAAAAGTGGAAAATAAGAAGTGGGAAATTTGGGAATTTTTCAATTTCTCAAATTGGGAGAAAATGTTTTCCCATTTTGAGAAATTTTCTTGAAATGACATGACATTTTGTCCGATTTTTCGGGCGATATTTCTCAAAATGGGAACAATTTTTCTCCCAATTTGACAAATTGAAAAATTCGAGCAAAATTTCCCACTTCTTATTTTCCACTTTTATTTCTACTCCCTTGTTTCTTAATGGGGGCCTTAGCCCACTGCCTTAATAGGCTATAGGTGTCACTACTGGTTAAAACTATTGAAATGAAACTGACATCAAAAACTAATAGCGAGGTTTCGCAAACTTCACGAAACACGAAGTACGAAATACGAAATTCAACTTCATTTCCAGGACCTAAAAATGTATTTCTGGAGATGGTTGCTACCACAAAATGTCCCTGCTACCGGTGTGTCTTTTAGGATATCATGTAAGACCGTGAGAGTTATGGTGCATCTTGAGCTTTTTAATTTCCACTTCCTGTCTACGAAGTCGATAGGAAAGATAAATTTCAAAGTTTAATAATATTTATATACTGTAACTCAAAAAGACGCTCTTGCAGCAGGCGACATTTGTGGTACCACCATCTCCTCAAAATACATTACGTCATGGAAGTGAGGTCCAATTTCGTATTTCGTACTTCGTGTTTCGTCAGATTTGCGAAACCTCTCTATTCACGCAAACGTCGAGTGAGCTCTAGGTTGTGTGTAAGCTAACCCGACGTGTGACTAGGCTACCTACAATTCAATTCACCAATAACTAGGCCTATCATCTCTCCTAATGACAAGATCGTGTGATTTGATAAAATTCTTGCTCATCTCTTTTTTGCACCTATATTCTGACTCATCACCTAATCTGGACGAGACTGGCTAACAAACAATGTTGGCAAGGAGCCAGGTAGCTATTTATCACTATGTCCAGGATTATATTTTGCCGAGAAGTCGCAAGCCCGCCCCAAGTGAATATCGTAACTTCCGACCGACGGTATTAGTGAGGTTTCGTAGAAGTCAATCTCCAGAATTCACGAATTTTCGACCCCAACCGGGGTCTTTTTCTAGTGGAACTTTACAATCTGAAACTCTAGAAAAGACTAAAGACCGGGAGACTAAGACCGGGAGTGTAATGGTGTATCTTTAATTTTTAAATTTCCACTTCGTGTCTACGAAGTGGAGACGAAAGATAAATTTCAAAGTTAAATATATACACGCCTATATCAGTCTATACGTCATACACTAAAATACGCTCTTGCAGCCAATATTTGTGGTACCAACCATCTCCTGTACGCCATGGAAATGAAGTCCAATTTCGTTTTTCGTCTTCTTTTTTTCGTCAGATTTGCGAAACCTCACAATTGATACATCGCTAAGCAGGTGCGGATCCAAGGGGGTGCACCCGGCGCACGCCCCCCCCCTTTTTTTGCCAACAAATCTGTAAAATCGACCCTGAAATTGTGAAATTTGGAGCAAATCATTGAAATTTACCCCTCTTTCCCGAAATCCTGGATCCGCCCCTGCTAAGTACATGAGTTTTAATAAAGTGACACCAAACCTAATTCCTGCACGCAAGAACAGACCAGAGGGAATCAATACGATAAGATTTTCAAGGAAAAGTGAGTTTTCAGACTAATATATTAGTTATCGAGAATGATGCAAGTTACCCTAACAAGATACAGGTTTAATCCTGTAAGAAACAGGTGTAAACAATCACCACCAGTGGTCCTGATGAAAATCCATCGACTTCAGCGAAGGACAAAGGAAAAGACCCTCCCCCCCACCACCTTGCTTATACTTTTGTAGGTGGGGATTCTACAGGGACGGATCTAGGGGCGTAGGGGGTGTCCGTCCGCCCCCCCCCCTATTTTTGGCAGAGCTAAGGTTTTTAGCTAGAAAAATGTAATCACNTTTAAATTGTCAAATTTTCCCCAGACCCCCTGTTTGGGCTTCCCACTTTCGGGTGCTAACCGCCTCTGTCGAGCTCCCCCCCCCCCCCGTTTCTGTCAATCCTGGATCCGGCCCTGTTATAACACCGCCACCCCACTCCGAAAGTTGTGGCAGATGAGCTGAATTTGATTGATTTGGGATTTGTCCACAAGTATTTCGCCCTCTTTGTTCCGTAAGTGTGAGTAATTCTCCTACCTGGCATGGAGATGATGCGAAGCACCTGTGGCATGTAATACTATAAGTAACAAGCACAAAGACCCAGTTGATTGGGTAAAACCCTGATTCATTTCTTTAGTCATGGTGAACATCATTTTCTAATTCTATCGGGCACATCATGGGCTAACTTTTTATTTAGCAAGAGGAGGAAGCAACTGATGAACACAGGAAATGTAGGTTGATCTCATGGCCGCCATCCTGATTCATTTCATTTAATAGTCATCAACTCCGGAATTAGGCGTTTAGTGTCGATTGCACAGCTATCCTCATAAAAATTCCTTTGTAAGAAATCGTCAAGAGATTGCAAGTGTTACTGTCTTACAGTACAGCACTTTTTGAGCAACGGGTATACGTTCATGAACTAACTAACCAGTGGCCAGTGCCAGGCCAGTTTCACAGGGGGTACCATCCTGTTCAAAATTCAGAAGTCATTTTACCACCCTGTTCAAATTTTTACCACCCTCTTTAAAAATGTAACTTGCAATGCATTTTCTATTACACCACGTCCACCCTGTCTGAATTTCACTCCCACCCTGTTTGAAAACACAGGGCCTTAAAGTCATCGGGAAATGCAGCCATCCCACCCTAACTGACGAGATCAGCAGACCTAACCACTGCGGTGGACGACGATAAAAGAATGGCAGATGCCTCCCCCCGCAAGGCATATCACTTTTATGTAGGCATCACGCTCTCTTCTGCACGCTAGCACTCAGGATACAGATCCCTGTTTGCTCCCTTCCTCTTTTTCTCCCTCTATCGAACACTAGTTTATTGTATCTCCCACCAATGTAAATTTATTTTTACAAGGTCTCAATAAACTCATTTTGAATTTGAATTTGAATTTGAATATGGGATCCAAGAGGTATAGGTTGGATAATTTGAATTTGAATTTGTGCAAACGCATGAAGCAGAAAGCAGTCACTGTTAGTGTTTTTGTGGAATAAAAAGCCACGTGCCTGGAAATAGTGGTGTCATTTAATGATCATTTAACGAAATCTAAACAAACCACTTAAATCTGTACACAGCAGCCATAATGGTGCCGTTGTAAGCGGTCGGTTTGTTTTGGTTGCGATGCATAAATCTTGATTCGGGACATGGGTCAAGTGGTTGGAGGAAAGATTAGGTAAAAGTGGACTTCCGTCTTATCGTGGGATTAGGCAGGATTGCAGGGATTAACTTATCTGTGTTTCAGTGAAATGTGTCTTTTGTTTTTTTCCATACAATGCTTCTTTGATTCTCAGATCTTCGTCGTTGTATACACAATAGGGAGGTTTCGAAATCAAACGATAAACGTAAACGTTAAGGACAACTTTATTTTTGTACCGAAAATGCAATGCTAAATTTGGTTAATGTGTAGTATGAAAAATACATGTAACGTTGTCATAAAGTTTTGGTTCATCGTTTGATTTCGAAACCTCCCCAGTACCGGGATTCGAACCGACGCCTCCACATAAGGCAACACCGCCAGCATTGAGGGAAAGCGCGCACACCACTCTGCTACATTGTAAACACAGGAACAGGCGGGTCATCCCCTGGTAGAGGATTGTGAGGATGTGAATTTTGTTGCAGTTTAGCTTTAGTGCATCATACATGAACAAGGCCATGTCATAAAACCGAGTGTATATGTAGGCCTACAAATGTGCATGTAAAAATATTTCAGCGGTCGTAGATTCCTGGTAAAACGATCATTTTGACCAAATAAGATTTTTTCGAATCCTTTTCGTGTAAGGCCACATAAAAAATGGTGATCGTCCTTTTCTCGGGGAGGAGGTGGGTGGGGGAGGGTTTAAACAAATTTTTTTACAGTGAATTGGCATGAAGAATGAGTCAATGGTAACAACCAAATGCCTTGAAATCGCGTCCTTTGTATCCCAGGTGCGATATGAACTGAACAACAAGTGATATCAATGGTCAAAATATATGGAAGAGGACAATTTGAACGTTTTTTTGGAAAAAATAGAACAAAAAGTTATTTTGATGAAAAAAAAATTTTTTGAAAAAATTTGGGCCGTTTTCGCGGGTCGGGCGGGGACGATCACCAGCTTTCTTTTTTTTATGTGGCCTAACTGGCAACCAGAAAAGTCTGGTTGGTTTGGAAAGCCACGCCAAAGATTTGTCGCAATCGGAAACTTTTAGGCCTATGCGTCATGAACATCACCAGCATGACAGGAAATAATTATGACGAGTTCCTGGAATAGCCTACTTTCATGACTTTTGTGTCATCAATTAAACAAGTAAATGGACAATCACACTGACTTTGTGTCCATCCACCACATTGACTATTGTAAGTGTTATACATGTATTACGAAATTGACCATCAATAAAAAATCGTGGAAGCGACAACGAAACACTCACTGACGTGTTGGAAACTACAGTACACGTACATGCCTTATCTGGCGGCTTCAGCACACCTGAGTTTTGACACTGTATGGACACTTCGGTAAGTTTGCTTGGAGAATATTCAATGAAACCAGGGGCGTAGCTACATGTAGCGGGGGGCAGGGGCAAATGCCCCCCAGAGCAAAAAGGGACAAAGCAAATTTGTGACCCTCCACCACAAAACCAATCGGAAGTCGCACGGAAAATGACTTGAGATGACACCAGGAGATAAAGAAACAGAATCACTCAGACTTCACAATAGACAGACAATACTGAAATTGACAGATAATTCATTCCCAACTTGCCAACCTCAGAGCGACTTCCAATGGTTTTGTGGTGGAGGGTCACATTTTTCCTCTAAAAGGTCATTTTCCCTCTTCAAGCCAGGTTATTGTGGTGTCAGATGTGGGGAAAATGCATCTGAGAGAATCTAGATTTTCTTTTTCTGGGGGAGGACTTTGCCCTCCACACTCAAGCAATTTTACCCCCAAGGCCATAAAAGTTAGCTATGAGTCAATGCTGTATGGACACTTCGGTAGGTTTGCTTGGACAATATTCAAAGAAAAATGTATCAGTCGTAGTGTGGGCACTCCGAGTCGACCATTATTCTGTTGAGAAAACTTCTCGGAACTTTCTCGGTCACGCGTGGGAAGTAGCCCATCACTCAACGCCATGCATGCGCAGTCGGCCACGCAAGGTCGATACGGGAGAACAAAGACTTGTCACTTTCAGTGTCCAAGAACAGAAATTGGTAAGTTATTCAGAAGTATTAAACTTTGGAAAGGGAACTTACCTTTTCTTTCAACCGTTGTTTCCACTTCTGATGAGAATGATTCGAATTTATATCGCTTATTCGTGAAAAGAAATGAACGCGGCATGGTGATGATGTACTAAACTTGAGCAACAGGTAAAGAGTGAGAGGCGTCTAATTCTGGACGCGCGCATTACCTGGTGCGCATCTTCAACTAAAAACAAGTGGTAAGCCATCACGTGATGAATCAAGGAGCCAACCACCGTTACGGAGGCTTAAGTTATTTTTAGAACTTTCTCACGCAGTTCCAGGAGTTGGCAAGCATGGTTGAGACCACGTGTATTGGCCGTTGTGGATAAGAAAGTTTTACCTTTTGATGGTGACTGATCTCTCATGACTTTTTTCATCATTCTTTTTGCTGTCTTTGGCTTTACATATATGTAAACTTATGCAGTTCTCAATAGACATCACCCCAAAAGAGGGCCATATCGATTAAGAGGAATCGGGCTGGAAAATCCAGAAAATCACCGTAAAAAAAGATTAAGATAAAGTATAATTTGTCAGAATAGTTATTCAGGTGTGAAGGGAAAGAATGTCCTAGGAAAAAATGTCCTGGGAACAAAATATCCTATTGTTAGGCCTACATTCTAATCTCTGGCGATTGGTTTCTATACCCATGCCGCTTATTCCGTCATTCAACAATAGAAGTGGACACTTTTTAGAGGGGGACACTCTTTACTGCTACACCGGTTTCATAGTTATTTGTCTAAGCCAGGTGTGACAGGAATCAACGTCCTAGGAATGCAAGTCCGCCAAACAATAGCCCGCTATTGTAAGGTTATATTCGAATGGTCATGGTGCATAGCCACACGGGAGAATCCAAATTACCTCGAGGCGAGTCCATGTCATAAAAATTTTCTAAGTTCTAATAATACCGTAATATAGAAGGGTAGCATAATGGTAAATGGAACAGCTTGTATTATACCTAAGCTGTTCCATCTACCATTGTGCTACCCCTACTATACGTACTATATTACGATATTTTTAGAACTTCCAAAATTTTTATGACCTGGACTCGCGTCGCGGTAAGTTGGATTCTCCCGTATATTCTATTCCATCGCTGAACAATAAAACCGACTTTGATTCCAGGGGGACTTTGATTCCTGTCAAACCTGTTTTAGGGTTGACAGAAAGGGGAAGGGGGCGTAGCTTTATGGAGGTGGCGGACAACAAAAGCGCGAAGCCGAAACGGGGGATCAGGGGGCTCCCCACCCCCAGAAAAATTTGACAGTTTAAGTGCTTTTAGATGCATTTTCCTGGCATCTGAGAGCAAAATACTCGAATTTTTATGTGATTGAATTTTTCTTGCTAAAAAACATTGCTCTGCCAAAAAAAGGGCCGTAGGTCTACGCCCCCACGCCCCCTTCCCGGATCCGGCCCAGGAAAAGCCAGCTCCTTAGGAGAGGGCCAAACTGCAAGTTCCACTAAAGCTATCATCACCTGGTCGTGTTTACTGTATTTAGAACATGATAGTCGTATGATCGTGTATGACAGATGGGCTGCAGACTCATTCATCTAATCGACATGGCCCCAAAAGAGTGCAGCACCTGACGGGGCTAGATCGATCACAATCTCCACTCGGCAGCCTCTAATGAGGCAGCCGAGTGGAGATTGTGATCGATCTACTGACGGGGCAAGCGTCATGACGTCGTGCGGGACGTCATGACGCTGCCCCGTCAGGTGCTGCACTCTTTTGGAGGGCACTGATAGAATCATCCGCGGTTCCACACGCTTTTCGTACTGAATAGCCTAGGCCTACTTGGCTTGATTTGAGTTCTACCTCCTACGTGTAAGTTACATGTAGGCCTATGAATCAAAGTACAGGAGAGAGCGTAGACCAAAACCGGGCATAGGGCAGGTCTCACACGGGGGCGGTTTTGTAGGCCTATGCGCTTCATTTCAAACCGTGCTGAACCTGACCTCGCCACCGCAGGCATGATAGGCGCCATATTGACCGCCACATCGTTTTTGACGCGAGATTTTCAAAATGTTTGAAATTTTCACGGCGATTCTCAAAACAGGTGTAGGCCTAACGTAATTCACTGCCCCCCCCCCCCC
>NMRB01002062.1:48425-73457 GCA_002633025.1 Notospermus geniculatus | reverse complement strand
CCCCCCCCCCATAAATCAGTGCCCTACCTAGGGTAGTCCAGGTCATAAATATTTTGTAAGTTCTAATAATATCGTAATATAGTAGGGATAGCATAGATAATGGTAGATGGAACAGCTTAGGTGCAATACAAGCTGTTCCATTTACTATTATGCGACCCCTGTATATTACGGTATTATTTGAACTTAGAAAATTTTTATGACATGGATTCCCGTCGAGGTAAGTCATTGTAAGTTGGATTCTCCCGTACCTTTCCTCCAAGTCGGTGTCCTTGTCTAAACCCGTCCCGGGATGGTGTAATAAAGTTTTGGAACCTCCCGTCTGGTGTCTATCTTCGCCATCAGGTTTTTTCGCCCCTGTAAGACTGTTTATTTGTTCTCGAAATGCCCCCCAAATCGGTATAACGGAGCGTTTCGAGGGCAGGGACGTACAGTTGCTGGTAGACTGACAACGCCATCTTCTGTCATCGGGCGTAACTAAAATTCCGATTTCACGTGATTCAGGCGCGAGAGGAGCGCGAAATTTGAGCAAACTCTGGACTAAAGTAAAAAATGAGTATCCTTTTTTTATGAGCATCAGTTTCTTTAAAAACGCCGGCTCTCTAAAATTTCCTGCCATAATCAATTCGCAGTTCCGTCATTAGTCTTATCTGGCCATCGTTTGGCATGAATAATGATTTATTTGATAACTGTCGAGTGGATTGTTTAGTTTGCTTTATATTCCACCAGCCGTACGTCTATCTACAGGCCGAGGCAAACGTCTGCTGGTACACATACAACCATTGGGCAACATGGAGATGTTAGTTTTCCTCGGAATGTGTTTGATGGTGCTTGGAGTAGATGGGAAGTATACCACACAGAGTAAGTAGTGTAGCAAGTACATGCACGCAGCGATTGAAGTTTATTTCCGCATGCACGTACATTTGCCTGTACATTGAAATATGACCGAAAGATCATGAGATGCCACTGAGTTGAAATAAATGTAGGTACATGTACATGTTCATGTTTGACTCGACAGTCAGTTGGCCCAACGTCACGTGACTTGTTGGACCTACATTTGTAGATGTGATGCGGAAGTGTAGCTAAACGTTGGATTCATGCGACAAGCAGATTTATGGCGCGCATTAAGCAACATTAATCTGTCTTATTACGAGATGATAATGATCGTGAATTGCCATTTATATTTACATGTATATCCGTTGTGTTTCCCTCTCCGTTCATAACGTGAAGTATACTGTGGTATTCAACAGCGAACAACGCACGTTCGAAACCACATCTAAAGCAGGGAATCCACCTGTGATTTTACACCTGATTTTGCTTTGCGACTTGCTTCGCAACTGGGTTTCGTTGCAACTGGGCATTCGATCGTCGTATTGGACTAGCTAGGTGTGATTTCCACCAATGGCGAAGATGTGATCAATTTCAGGTCGGCGACCGGTGTATCAGTTCCTTGCGATAGTATTCAATCGCAGATAGCAGGTTGCAAAGCAAGTCGCAAAGCAGAAAATCAGCAGTGGATTCCTAGCTTAAAGATAGATCCATACTTCTCCGTCTTGCGCTTTACGCTTGTCCGTTCCCTGTATATTTATGTGTGGTACCAACAATAAAATTACTGTTTCTACCACGCAATCACATAGGAAACGGCCACGCGCAAACGCAAAACGCAAAGTATGAATCTACATTTACCCTTATGCCTTATCTCCCTACGTCACTTAAAACAGTCAACAGTCATGACAGCAGGCCGATAGGATGTTGTGCATAATGTGCAAGGCAAGAAAAGAAGCACTCAGAGATATTCTCGCAGTAAACAGTCTGGCTTGCACACCTCCATTCTTCATCAAGTTCTTGGCGTAATGTTGAAGGCTGTAAAGCAGGTTGCGATTTGTCATGATCACAATTTGTCAGACGTGAATTAGGCTACCTGTTGTAGTTAACCCAATACTCCCTTAACTCCCATCTCAACCTTGAGCCCCGGAAGTTGGCAGGGTGTCCCTTTTCAAATTCTATTAAAAAATCAAAACAGTCTCGCGCACACCAAAATAGGCTACCGTGCATTCTTCCATTCGAATTCGATGCTGCGTTGTGCTCAACTAAATTTCAAATTCAAATTCAACTATGATGCCGTCATTCCTATTTATAGACTGACCAATCAGAGACAATCCGGGTACGAGGTTGATTATGTAGGTCAATCTCGCACTAGTTTCTGATTGGTCAAGTCAACAGACGTTTGAAATAGAATTTGAAAAGGAACACCCTGCCAACTTCCGGGGCTCAGAGATGGGAGTATTCCGTTGTATTCGGAAGNAGGCCACACTTTTTTTATTCTTTGGTTTACGGGCCCGCCGACGTGGCAAAATGCCATTCCGAAAAAAAAAAAAAATTGGGAAAATCAGTTTCTTTTATTGCCTCCGAACTTCAAATGAAGTCTTCTAAGAAAAAAACAAATAAATGAAGTTGTTTTATTCCCGCCGACCATGGTTTCAGCTGTCACGACTGCTAAAATAAATAAAACCAACTGACGTACGCCTATTTCCTGGCAGCGAGGACGGAAAGAAGCAGAAAAGAGGCATTTGTCAAGAATTTTTTGGTTTTTTATTTCCTCCGAGTTGTCTTACTTGTCATTCAAAAGGTGAAAATGAAAAAACTGAACTGAACCAAAGTTTTTTTTTATTTTTATTCCGTCCTCCGTACCTGGGCTCATAATCTTTGTGCCCGTAAACCAAAGAATATAATAACCGTGGCCTTATGGCGACAACATCATGGCCGTGCCCACCGACATGCAGGAACAAATACCAGGCGCGGAACCAAGGCGGCACACCCGGCCCGTGCCCCCTCTATTTTGTGGAAAATCGTTAAAATTGACCGGGAAATTTCGAAATTTTGAAAAGATGTTAAATTTGACGGAGGCTTTCCACGATGTGCGCTGGCTGTGCCCCTCTTTCCCATGATTCTGGATCCGCCCCTGATATGAATACCACCCATTTTCTTCGAAAATAGGCCTATCATAATTGAGGTTGTGTGTGCGTGTTGTTATTTAAATAATGCACTGTTCTTTCGTTATCTCGCAGTTTACCTTGATGAATATTGTGGAAAGCAAATCGAGATAGATGGTGTTGCCCACCCTGGGGGCGAAATTCATCTGACGAGGGGAAAGGGATGTGTTCCCGATGGATGCGACTGTAATATGACAATGAAGGTTGGTAGTTGAAACATATGCTTTAAAAATTTCAGAGTCTGGGAGAGACCTCGATTCATGTCATACAGTATCACCGAGCCGTTCCTCTCATGCTCGTTGCCCCACGCTGCGTGTACACTTGCAAAATTTTGCCAGAAGGGAGTAAGAAATAAAAGTTGAAAATAAGAAGTGGGAAATTTTGGAATTTTGCTCGAATTTTCATTTTCTCAAGTTGGGAGAATTTTTTTCCATTTTGAGAAATTTTCTTAAAAATGACGTGACATTTGTCTGATTTTTCGGCCGATATTTCCCAAAATGGAAAAAATTCTCCCATGTTTGAGAAATTGAAATTCGTGCAAAATGCCAAAATTTTCCACTTCTTATTTTTCATTTTTATTTCTTACTCCCTTCAACATTCCTGAGCAATAATCCTTTGACTATGTATACCCACTGATCAAAAATTATGATAGCAACATTTGAACAACATGTTGGAACAACATTTCAGCACAACATAGCAAACAAAAGACTCAAAGTTCGCTTCATAAAACTCGCGCTGGGCAAGACTCAAGTTGGACTTTGTGACGCGGAATATGTCAAAATATCCAGCTATTCTGTGGATCCACGTGTAAAAGACCCGCGTATAGTGCCGCTAACAAGTAAGCAAAATCATATAGGCCTATGTTATTTCTGAGTTTAGGCCAACTTAACTTGACCCACAAGGTTATGAAATCACTTGGACTTTTGAGAATTAATTGTTGATGTTGGTGACACTCAAATAATTTGTCGCTTTTGACGTATTAGTTGATGATACATGTAGTATAGAGTTTTCGCAAAGCCGCCGAAACGCCAACGCGAACGCCAAACCCATTGTTCGATGCCACGAAGAGAGCACCGAACAAAAGGATAGACGTTCACTTTGACGTTTCGGGGGTTTTGCGAAAACTCTATACTATAATTATAGTTATACCTCTCCCACGTCCATTTAGCATCTTGACTAATCAAGGCCTCCGGTCACTCCGCCCTTCGAACTACGCTCCCTTCACCCTTGACGACCACCGTTTATATATATATANGCAATTATTATAAAATTTTTTGATAAAAATGGCACGCGGCACGTGGAACTTGGCACGCGGCACGTGGCACGTGGAACTTGGCACGTGGCACGCAGATTAGGGTAACCCTATGGACACTTCGGTAAGTTTGCTTGGAGAATATTCAATGAAGCCAGGGGCGTAGCTAGCGGGGGGGGGGCATCCCCCAGAGCAAAAAGGGACAAAACAACTTTTTCCTCTAAAATGTCATTTCCCCTCTTCAAGCCAAGTTTTTGTGGTGTCAGATGTGGGGAAAATGCATTTGAGAGGATGTAGATTTTGAATTTTTTTCTCGGGAGTACCCCACACCCCCTCCCGGCTTTGCCCTCCAGACTAAAGCAATTTTGCCCCCTAGGCCATAAAGGCTAGCTAGGCCCATGCTGTATGGACACTTCGGTAGGTTTGCTTGGAGAATAATTCAATGACAAAATGTACCGTATCAGTCGGAGAGTGGGCACTCTGAGTCGACCATTCTGTTGAAAACTTCTCGGAACTTTCTCGGTCACGCGTGGGAAGTAGCCCATCACTCAACGCCATGCATGCGCAGTCGGCCACGCAAGGTCGATACGGGAGAACAAAGACTTGTCACTTTCAGTGTCCAAGAACAGAAATTGGTAAGTTATTCAGAAGTTTTAAACTTTGGAAAGGGAACTTACCTTTTCTTTCAACCGTTGTTTCCACTTCTGATGAGAATGATTCGAATTTATATCGCTTATTCGTGAAAAGAAATGAACGCGGCATGGTGATGATGTACTAAACGTGAGCAACAGGTAAAGAGTGAGAGGCGTCTTATTCTGGACGCGCGCATTACCTGGTGCGCATCTTCAACTAAAAACAAGTGGTAAGCCATCACGTGATGAATCAAGGAGCCAACCACCGTTACGGAGGCTTAAGTTATTTTTAGAACTTTCTCACGCAGTTCCAGGAGTTGGCAAGCATGGTTGAGACCACGTGTATTGGCCGGTGTGGAGACGAGAGTTTTACCTTTAGAATGGTGACTGATCTCTCACGATTCTTTCCTCATTGTTTTTGCTGTCTTTGGCTTTCCTAAACTATCACTGAGGTATATAAGCTACAGTTAAGCCCGAATTTATTCATACCCCATGAAAAGTTATAGGAAAAGTATTTAGAAAATACCTTTCAGTTGCACTGGCACGTCTTGGGCTTCATTTAATGACTTTTAGTCGAAATGTATGGAGATTGAAACATATTGGCAAAATATCACGAATACATGTATATCACAATTTCAAAATATCATGAAAAACCTCACTTTTGAAAATCTCGAAAGTTTCAAAATATCAATTGAATTTTCACATTCGATATTTTGATAATTTCAAGAATTTTGAAAAAAATCAAATGCCATCAGGCCCACATAGTCAAATGAAAAAAGATGCCACCTAATTTTCTGACTTGTTCAATCATATGAGATAGTAATTGGCAAAAAATGAAGAAAAAGGCATCAAAACCGGGCAGCTTTTCAAAAAATTATGCCGCAAAAACAAAGAGGTATATATTCATGCGAATATTTCTTCACAAAGGTTCCATGATAAGGTTGTATGATATGAAACCAAAAAGACCTCTCTTATCTATTTTTGATGAAACCAATTTCGAATCAAATATCTGAAATTTTCAAAAGTTAGGTTTTTCATGATATTTTGAAATTGTGATATCTTCGTGATATTTTGCCAATATTTTTCAATCTCCATACATTTCGACTAAAAGTCATTAAATGAAGCACAAGACGTGCAGTGCAGCTGAAAGGTATTTTCAAAATATTTTTCCTATAATTTTTCATGGGGTATGAATAAATTCGGGCTTAACTGTATGCATTTCTCAATCCGCTGGTCCCCACACTCTTTAGATTTGAGTTCTACCTCCTGTGTAACTTATGATTAAGCAAATAATAATAATTTATTAAGTACAGGAGAGAAGCGTAGACCCAGGCCGGGATAAGATACTAGCAAAAATTCATAAGCGAGCGACTTATGAGATACTAGGTAATGAGACATGTGAGAGCCGCATGGTCCGCATAACTTTTCCGGACACATTCAGATGAAAGTTATAGAGCGAGACAGGGGCGTAGGCTGGGGGGTGCACTGACGAACACCTCTCCACAGCAGCAGGAAAGTTCCGCTCTGGGCAAGCAGAAGAAAATCAACCTTGTAATCGTGTAAATTTTGGCTAAGAATAGCACTGAAATCACGTCTCAGAGCATCTAGATTCCGAACTTTTCTGGGGTAGCCCCCCCCCAGACCCCCTCCGGTAGCCCCCCCCCAGACCCCCTCCGGAGCGGACTCACCGTTACTCTTCAGCATACTGTGAAATTTCATGCCTAGTCTACATATGAGCTGTTCCACGTTCCCAAAAATGTGCACCTCCCCACGCTCAGACCGCCTACGCCCTTGCGAGATTGGTGTCATTTTTGTTGAAGTGCATGACTTTGTACCTCACTTGGAAAAAGGACCTCATTGCGCATTTACCGCCGCATTTTCTTTTTGTACCGATTTAGTTCCATCCTTGTCCGACCAGGTCACGGGCCGGGTGGTGTTGAAGTCTTTGAACATCCTTTCGGGAGACCAAGTTTTTTTCCCTCCAGTCAGTTCGTTCCTGCATTAGAAAGAGACAATACGGATTGGCTAAGAGAAACTGCGTGACTGTGTGCACAGAAAAAAGAAATCAGCTCGAGTGGAGACTCAGATCTCACTATAGGGACAAAATGGTTCGAAATACTTTTTGACTCAAAATGAAACAGAAAATATTTCGGCCCGAGACAATGACATCTCAATCTGAGTTGAGTGATCTCAGAATGAGACTGTCAGTCTCTCGGCCCAAAATATGTTCCGTTTCATTTTGAGACAAAAGGTATTTCGAACCATTTTGTCCCAATAGTGAGACTTTGAGGGTCCACACGAGTTGATTTCTTTTTTCTGTGTGGCACCCTGATCTAAAGTATATTGTAGAAGGATGTACAGAACATTACCTATTTTCTCTAGTCGGTGTCCTTGTCTGAACCCGTCCCGGGATGGTGTAATAAAGTTTTGGAACCTCCCGTCTGGTGTCTATCTTCGCCATCAGGTTTTCTCTCCCCTGTAAGACTAGTTATTTGTTCTCGAAACGCTCCGCAAATCGGTAACGGAGCGTTTCGAGGGCAGGGGACGGACAGTTGCTGGTAGACTGACAACGCCATCTTCTGACATCGGGCGAAACTAAAATTCCGATTTCATTTGATTCAGGCGCGAGAGGAGCGCGAAATTTGAGCAAACTCTGGACTAAAGTAAAAAATGAGTATCCTTTTTTATGAGCATCAGTTTCTTTAAAAACGCCGGCTCTCTAAAATTTCCTGCCATAATCAATTTCGCAGTTCCGTCATTAGTCTTATCTGGCCATCGTTTGGCATGAATAATGATTTATTTGATAACTGTCGAGTGGTTGTTTAGTTTGCTTTATATTCCACCAGCCGTGTCTATCTACAGGTCGAGGCGAACGTCTGCTGGTACACATACAACCGTTGGGCAACATGGAGATGTTAGTTTTCCTCGGAATGTGTTTGATGGTGCTTGGAGTAGATGGGAAGTATACCACACAGAGTAAGTAGTGTAGCAAGTACATGCACGCTGCGATTGAAGTTTATTTCCGCATGCACGTACATTTGCCTGTACATTGAAATATGACCGAAAAAGATCAGGAGATGACTGAGTTGAGACAAATGTATGTACATATGACTCGACAGTCAGTTGGCCCTACGTCACGTGACTGTTTGACCTAGATTTTTTTGCGACACTGCTAATCTGTGTTTGAGTATTACGACTTAACTTAAAGCTGACATGTTTGCATTGCCCCATGGCTTTGGCTGAATGAAAAAATACCTGCCGCGCCAGATGAAGTTCAAACGTCCAGGTCCTTCATCAAACACCTGTCTCAGACCACCATACCACAAATACCTCCCAGGTATTTTTTTTATTCAGCCAAAGCCACTGGGTAATGCAAACATGTCAGACTTAATGTTCGATTCATAGACAGGCAGATTTATGGCGCGCATTGAGCAACATTAATCTGTCTTATTTAATTACCAGATGATAATGATCGTGAATTGCCAATTTATATCCGTTGTGTTTTCCCTCTCTGCTCATAAAGTGAAGCATACTGTACTTTTCAACAGCGAACACAACACACGTCTGAAACCACATCTAATGCCCGCTGTACACGATCAAATTTTTCATCCAATTTTCTGAATATGCTCAATAAAGGCATACATGTGGGTTTCTACATTGAAGCCCCAATAGCCCGGAATCTGAATTTCCAGGAAATGGATGAAAAATTTGATCGCGTACAGCGGGCATTAGGCTGGGCGCACATGGACGGCAAAACTCAATGCGGTAGGGGTGTTTTAAAGTTGACTGACCCGACGCTGCTCGACTCGTCATTCAACCGGGTCAGTCGATTTTAGAAACACACCTACCGCATTGAGATCTGCCGTCCATGTGCGCCCAGCTTTACCCTCGCATGCTCCGCACGTCAATTAAAACAGCCATGGCATAGGCCTTGTTACAACCAATAATGTCACAATCGACCAATAATGTCACAACCGATGATAATGTCACAATTGTGACATTATGAACACCTCATCCAACCAATAATGTCACATCTTGCTAATAATGTCACAACTTTTCCTTACCGATAATGTCACAACATTTTGACCAATAATGTAACAACCCCAGTAACTAACGCAGATCATGTCGGGATAATGTGATGGTGATTTTTTTCGCCCCTCCCTCATCGAAGACAAAGAAGTCTGAGCAGAAAAAATCCTGCTTTGACCATGAAAGACACCTTAATCATATCTTCACCCCGTAGGAGTTCCCGTGTCATCACCCCCTAGTTTCTTGATACAGCTTGTATGACATGTTGTATTTATTTATATTGCTGTACATGTACATGCAAATCGAACGCCGTGCATATTACTTGGTAAAAGAAGTTGAAGTGTAAAACAAGTTGAAGTAATAGTAATTTGCCGTAATTTACAGTAATTTGTCGTAATTTACAGTGTATTTCCCTATTACGACGGGAATAATTACATTTTCTTGATATGACACTACATACAGAGTATCTTTCTCCGAATTCCAACCAGTAACTGGAACCTTCCCCCCCCCTTTTATACTTTATTGCTTGAGAAAGTATTTTCATGTATTCATACATGTATTTTGATTCTTTAACAATAGGGAGTTTTCGCAAAGCCCCCGAAACGCCAACGCGAACGCGAAACCCATTGTTCGACGCCACAAAGAGAGCACCGAACAAAAGGATAGACGTTCGGGTCGGCGTTTCGGGGGCCTTGCGAAAACTCCCTAATAAATTATATGTACGTGAAAAAATCTACAGACATTATAGCCGGTGTAACGGTACAGAGTGTCCCCCTGTAAAAAGTGTCCACTTCTATTGTTGAATGACGGAATAAGCGGCATGACTATAGAAAACCAATCCCCAGAGATTAGAATGTAACAATAGGATCTTTTGTTCCTGGGACAGTTTTTCCTGGGGACATTCTTTCCCTTTACACTTGTACTTCTGTTTACGCATAGGGGCGGCTGCATGAACCCTCATATGTACATTTGCCACCCCCTCGGACACTGTTTCCTCCAGTAAGGAAATCCTAGGGGGTGATGACACGGGAACTCCGACGGGGTGAAGATAAATGATTAAGGTGTCTTTCATGATCAAAGCAGGATTTTTTTGCTCAGACTTATTTGTCTTCCATGAGGGAGGGCGAAAAAAGTCACCATCACTTTATCCCCTGCGCTAGTTAGGCAATGTTGTGACATTATCGGTAAGGAAAAGTTGTGACATTATTAGCAAGTTGTGACATTATTGGTTGGATGAGGTGTTCATAATGTCACAATTGTGACATTATCATCGATTGTGACATTATTTGGTCGATTGTGACATTATTGGTTGTAACAGGCCTGGCTATAGAATGTAGGCCTAGGCCTAGTGCATGGTGTGCAAGGCAAGAAAAGAAGCACTCAGAGATGACTTTCTCGCTGTAAACAGTCTGGCTCGCACACCTCCAGCCTTCATCAAGTTCTTGGCGTATTTTGTTGAAGGCTGATATAAGCAGGTTGCGATTTGTCATGATCACTACATGTAGCCTATTTGTCAGTTAGGCTACCTGTTCTGTGATATATATATACATGTACCACCGAGTAACCCTATTCTCTTGTATTCGAAGTGCCTCTCCTACTTTCCAAATGTTGGGAAAGCGAAAAACAAAGCCAAAAACACACTCCAGAGTAAATTTGAAAACCGCTCTCGAGGTAGAATGAAGAGTTGAGCCAAAAAACGGAAATGCTGTAGCATTCTGTTCGTGACGTTTTTTTGGCAGTATACTGCCATGCATCGTAAACCAACTAGGCCTACGATCTGCACAGTTTAGGAATCCCCAGTTTCGTTATTCTATCCTACACTGATGTCCAAGTACAAAGGACAACCATTGCAAGTGGGACCGCTGAACGCTGGGCTCTTCCAAATCATGACTGTCCCTCCTTTTATCTGTTGACGAATGCGATGGTGTGCACGATTATGGCGACAACGTCATGACCGTGCCCACCGACAGGCAGGAAATCCACCCATTTTCTTCGAAAATATCATGATTGAGGTGTTGTGTGTGTGTTGTTATTTAAATAATGCACTGTTCTTTCGTTTTCATCTCGCAGTTTACCTTGATGAATATTGTGGAAAGCAAATCCAGATAGATGGTGCTGCCCACCCTGGGGGCGAAATTCATCTGACGAGGGGAAAGGGATGTGTCCCCGATGGTTGCGACTGTAATATGACAATGAAGGTTGGTAGTTGAAACATATGCTTTAAAAATTTCAGAGTCTGGGAGAGACCGCGATTCATGTCATACAGTATCACCGAGCCGTTCCCGTCATGCTCGTTGACCCACGCTGCGTGTACACTTGCAAAATTTTGCCAACAAGGGAGTAAGAAATAAAAGTTGAAAATAAGAGGTGGGAAATTTTTCGGATTTTGCTCGAATTTTTCAATTTCTCAAATTGGGAGAATTTTTTTCCACTTTGAGAAATTTTCTTAAAGTGACGTGACATTTGTCTGATTTTTCGGCCGATATTTCCCAAAATGGAAAAAATTCTCCCATGTTTGAGAAATTGAAAAATTCGTGCAAAATGCCAAAATTTCCCACTTCTTATTTTCCACTTTTATTTCTTATTCCCTTCGACATTCCTGAGCAAAATAATCCTTTGACTATGTATACCCACTGATCAAAAATTATGATAGCAAGATTTGAACAACATGTTGGAACAACATTTCAGCACAACATAGCAGACAAAAGACTCAAAGTTCGGTTCATAAAACTCGCGCTGGGCAAGACTCAAGTTGGACTTTGTGACGAATATGTCAAAATATCCAGCTATTCTGTGGATCCACGTGTAAAAGACCCGCGTATAGTGCCGCTAACAAGTAAGCAAAATCATATAGGCCTATGTTATTTCTGAGTTTAGGCCAACTTAACTTGACCCACAAGGTTCTGACATCACTTGGACTTTTAAGAACTAATTGTTGATGTTGGTGACACTCAAATAATTTGTCGCTTTTGACGTATTAGTTGATGATAGTATAGAGTTTTCGCAAAGCGGCCGAAACGCCAACGCGAACGCCAAACCCATTGTTCGATGCCACGAAGAGAGCACCGAACAAAAGGATAGACGTTCACTTTGGCGTTTCGGGGGCTTTGCTAAAACTCTATACTATAATTATAGCTATACCTCTCCTACGTCCATTTAGTTGCATGTCACTTCTTGAAGTAACAGGGGAATGCTTATTTTGAAGGCCGAATGTGCGAGGACCTGCAATCCAGCGGCTCGGCGCCAGAAGCTGAAATGAATGAACTTCTGTTGGATTTGAAGACCAATAAACACAAGAACAGCGTCTTGGACATGTTTTACACCGTTTTCCATGAAGGTACAGTAGCCTATACATGACTGCATTCAGGGCCGATTTAACAGACGTTTGCTAAGCTAACCATTGGATCCACCAAAAATAGATAAGCGAGCGAAAAATGTACAATACGTATATCGGGTGGCCCAAAAAATGACCCCCCCTAAGGATTTTCCAATAAATTTAACACTATGCAAGCTGCACTCTTGATATTTTAGACCTGCAGATACATGTATATGGATATTACCAAAAATATATAACATATATGGTGTTATATATTTTTGATATTACCAATATATTGTAAAAAAATCAGCCCTAAANGGAGACAAAAATCTCCTATGGAGGCAACGTTGTCATCGTGTGCGGTGGTTGGAGGCGGAGGCGGAGACGGATGCAAAACATCTGACCAATCAAGAGACGTGGTGACGTCATTTTATAACGTCATGATGACATTGTTATATTAATGACGTCAAACATGTTTCCATTCGTCCCGGTTTTTTCGGTGACGAATGACGTCACCATGGTCACGCCGCATCTACAGGAGACAAATTTGCACTCGTCTGCGGCGGCTGACGCACCGTGTGCGGTGACAGGATGCTGAGACAAAAATCTCCTATGGAGGCAACGTCGGAGACAGAATTGCACTCGTGTGCGGCAGGTATTACGTCACAGAGGATAGACTGGTTCCCGGTCCCAACATACGGTGAGCTAATGTTGGGATCACGAACTAGTCTATCCTCTGTGACGTCAGACACACAGAATTTCGTGTGTGGGGTCAAGGTCAAACGAGGCCGATACCGAACTTTTCTGCGCCTAGCGGTGAGTTCGGGAACCAAACTACGATCTACCCAGCTGCGCTAAATGTTCGTTTGATTGGTCCATTACTGTCACGTGACCAAAACGAACGGCCAGGATGGGGAATAACGTGACGACCACGAGGCAAATGATACATGGATCCTCATTGGCCGGGCTGGTTCAGCCATTTCGTTGACCAAGCACACATTTGCGGCAAAACTCAATGCGGTAGGGATGTTTTTAAAATCGACTCGCCCGGCTGAATGACGAGCCGACAGCGTTGGGTCAGTCGACTTCAAAAAACACCCCCACCGCATTGAGTTTGCCGCAAATGTGCGCTTGGCCTGAGCGGGATTCATTGGCACACGGAGTTTGTCCAATTCAGGTCTGTAAAAAATCGATCAAGTTGACTTTTGCGTTGTCGTATCCGGAAAACTAGGGGCAAACGGACTGTTTATTTCCTTTTTCTGTGCATTTTTTGACTTCAGAGAAAACTTCAAATGTTTCACTTTTATTTTCAGGGTCCACGGGACTGATTCCATCAACATATCTTCTTGCAGTGGTTTCTCTTGTCACCGCTGCTTGGTCAAAAATGTCACTGTGATTTGGCTTATTGGCGACTATGGGAACTCTGGACTACAGCGTCGACCGCGTCTACAACCAGGATGATTACAAAACCAAATTTATTGTACATACCATGTTCATGCAAGCCTAGACTACGCCGATTAATATGTACATGTACATGTATATGTCTTCCTACTACACCAAAATCCCAATTGCAAGGTCACAGATGCCTGGCATTGCTGTAGTGGGGTCCAGCTTCTCCTGTTGCTGATGGTCGGCAATGGTGACTACACTGCAGGCCGTTGAGACAGGTGTCATAGAATGTAATGCCCCCGATACCAAGATGCCCGCTTCTTTTGTTCAGGGGACATCTGGTAACAGAAGTTCTGTTTGTTAGTGCCCGGCTGACCCTTAATCCGTCAGAATCTATTCTTGTGGGGCATCTCATATCGGGGGGCATGACATTCTACCGGTACTGTCGGGTCGAAGTGCTGACAATAGAGAGTTTTCACAAAGCCCCTGAAACGCCAACGCCAACGCGAATCCCATTGTTCGATGCCTAGCAGAGAACAGCGAACAACCGGATAGGCGTTCGCGTCGGCGTTTCGGGGGCTTTGCGAAAACTCTCTATTGACGCTTTTGATATGATAATGTTGGAGGAGTTAGATTCCAGTGCAAATCCAGGTCTCTGTGACCTTCCAACTGCGATTTTGGGTATTTGATGAGAAATTTGATCATACGAATATTTATGTTGATAAATTGTGATGCAATTTATCTAAAGGAGGAAATCTCCAGATTTTGATTATTTCCTTTCTTTTTGGCCTCTGTGTGAAGAAATACATTCTACATGTTTAAAAGAAAGTTACCGGTATTTATATACATGTACATGTATATGGGGCCGTATGCATAAAACATCTTACATGCAAGTGTAAAATTTCCCTTAAACTATTGTCCCAAACAAAAGATAAGGGAAATTTAACACTTAAAGCCTCACTGTATTGAATTTTACGATATTTTCAAAGTGTTAGGAGAGTGCACGTAGAGGTCTCATAGCCTCTTGAAGGTCCCCAAAATACTTGCCTGATACGTACTTCAAAGAATCAAGGCCTAGTTTTCAGCACACACTGAAAAAACTGGAGGCAGATCTCTAATGTAATCAGATAGACCACAGTACATTTTACACTACACTAACGTCGGAGGACGTAAGCACTTTCTGAATTCAATACAGTGAGGCTTTAAGGTGTTTTATGCATACGGCCCCAGGTTCACAGGAGGTGCTTTTTCCTTTATCCTGGCTTCATTAAGAAAATATATTTGATTTCTTTTATCCATGACTGGTTCGTTCTTTTTTGTCTTGCTTGCCTTGTGTTCTTGTGGTGCCGGAGAGGGCGTGGCTGTTCATCGCCATCCGCCAATGGGTTATCTACAGTATACTCCCACTTACCTGTCCCATTCCTGAACTCAGAAAAAAGTTACTAAATCGTAATTTGAAGATAATGGGGTGGGGGTATGGTCAGAAACAGTAGTCCTGTCCACTTTCCCACTCCCTAGCCTGGAAAAGAATGACAGCGTGCGATATCTTCAACTTAGGATTTGGTCATTTTTTCCGAGTTCAGGAATGGGACAGGTAAGTGGGAGTTTAGAGTACCGGTACATGTATACATGTATATGGAACTGTAAGGCTGCAATCACGTAGGACTACACGCTACACGTACACGGCTGTTAACAAAGGTTTCACGGTCGCGAATCCTTTGTGAAGCCTTTGTTAACAGGCGTGTACGTGTAGCGTGTAGTTCTATGTGATTGCCGCCTAAAGGAGTAAATGTAGATTCATACTTTGCATTTTGCGCTTTGCGCTTGTCTGTTTCCTATGTGAGTGCGTGGTCCACGCACTCACTGGTAGTAATTTTATTGTAGGTACATGTAGGTACATCTATACGTAGATCTACCACACATAAACATAGGGAACGGACAAGCGCAAAGCGCAAAACGGAGAAGTATGTTAAGTCACTGTATATTCAATCTGCTGGGAAGGTATGATTCGACTGGTCATATCTCATTGATTTCAAATGGCATTTATTGATTTGACCGACTTGATCTCTCAGATCGCCACTTATAATTAAACAGAATTGTCACGAACCTGACTGATATACTTATCAATATAGACTCATATAACGATAACGCTATTGTTTAAAAAACCGTTCAAATGTATAGATCGATGTAAAGTCCGTTTTAATTTTTCGTGCCGAATTGTTGGAAGCCAACAATCTTACCAGTAAAGCTTGTCAGTGGAATAAAAATAAGTGGTTTGGATGTCCAACAGGGTTGCGTGTTGTATGCCGTTGCTGTTGCTGTTGCTGGTTTAATTGAAGTCACAGGAGCTTGAGGCATGCATTGCAGTGGTGGTGGTGCGGGTGTTTCAGAGTCAAGGAGCACATACCCCGGTAATAACACACACCGAGTAATGCCCCGGTCNTGTCCTGTCCACTTTCCCACTCCCTAGCCTGGAAAAGAATGACAGCGTGCGATATCTTCAACTTAGGATTTGGTCATTTTTTCCGAGTTCAGGAATGGGACAGGTAAGTGGGAGTTTAGAGTACCGGTACATGTATACATGTATATGGAACTGTAAGGCTGCAATCACATAGGACTACACGCTACACGTACACGGCTGTTAACAAAGGTTTCACGGTCGCGAATCCTTTGTGAAGCCTTTGTTAACAGGCGTGTACGTGTAGCGTGTAGTTCTATGTGATTGCCGCCTAAAGGAGTAAAGGTAGATTCATACTTTGCATTTTGCGCTTTGCGCTTGTCTGTTTCCTATGTGAGTGCGTGGTCCACGCACTCACTGGTAGTAATTTTATTGTAGGTACATGTAGGTACATCTATACGTAGATCTACCACACATAAACATAGGGAACGGACAAGCGCAAAGCGCAAAACGGAGAAGTATGTTAAGTCACTGTATATTCAATCTGCTGGGAAGGTATGATTCGACTGGTCATATCTCATTGATTTCAAATGGCATTTATTGATTTGACCGACTTGATCTCTCAGATCGCCACTTATAATTAAACAGAATTGTCACGAACCTGACTGATATACTTATCAATATAGACTCGTATAACGATAACGCTATTGTTTAAAAAACCGTTCAAATGTATAGATCGATGTAAAGTCCGTTTTAATTTTTCGTGCCGAATTGTTGGAAGCCAACAATCTTACCAGTAAAGCTTGTCAGTGGAATAAAAATAAGTGGGTTGGATGTCCAACAGGGTTGCGTGTTGTATTCCGTTCCTGTTGCTATTGAAGTCACAGGGGCTTCGGGCATGATTGCAGGGGTGGCGCAGGTGTGTTTCACAGTCCAAGGAGCACATACCCCGGTAAAAACACACACCCAAATAATGCCCCGGTCTAATCTCGTATAGGCCTACCTTGGATAAAAATGCATGCCTCAAAAGCCCTCAACTCCCTACGCAGTTGTGTACCGCGCCCCCTTCGGTTTACCCGCTCTCCGCAACTGCTTCACTTGGGTATGTTCGCCGCGTTTGGTCAACAGACGGCGCTGAGAGACTAGACCAATGAGCGCCGAACAACCCGTTACCAAGCGTGTTACCAAGCAAGACCTGAGACACTTTTTCATTGGCTGAGCAGATCGTGTGATCATCTGGTAGCAAGAACAAAACAGATAGGCGCGTTACATGCCTCCGTTTCGGGGGTGATACCCCAAAAGAGCATAAAAGGTGGCAGCACCGCATGGCAGGTGCTGACCAACGCGGGAGATTCAATACATTACACAACTGCGGAGGGAGTTTACACAGGCCCCTGGTGAAGTTAACGGGAGGACCTCACTGAAGATTAAGATTAGACATGTCACTGTCCCACTGACATTCATCGATTTGATAACCTCAGAACAATTATGTCAACATGATTTCACCTCGAAATCGAACGTTTATTTATAAACAGCGGTATTACATTGTGTACATGCATTAAGAACTAGAAGTTCCAAAGGTTCAATTCCGAGTCGCCGAATTTTGCGTAAACCTTTACATGCATACGTCATAGATAGTGGAAAAGGTGATAAGTGTCATCAGACAAATACGAACATGGATAAGAGCCGGTGACTTCCTGCCGGCTGATTTCCGTCACCAGTTGTTGGGTTCTCAGTCTGGTGATTGTCGATGTTGAAGAGGAGAAGATGAAAGCCCTATTAGCTGCAGTGCTGCTGGTCCTTTTACAAGTCTTCGAGGTTTCTGGTGAACAAAAGAATGTGTTCAACTGTAAGTTAACATTTTATCCTGGACGGCCAGTGGCCCCTAATTAGGGAGGTTTCGCAAGTGCCAGGTTAGGCCCGACGACGACGTTTATCTATTGTGTGGGTATATCCAAACAATAGATAAACGTCGTCGCATGGCCTAACCGGGCGCTTGCGAAACCTCCCTATTACATAGAAGTATACGGTATACGAAAACGCCGGTTAACAATGGCTTCACGGTCGTGAATCCATTTGAAGCCTTTGTTAACCCCCCCCCCCCGTTTTCGTATACCGTATACATTGTACTCCTATAGCCGTGGTTACACTACATAAAATCCCCCGTTTTTTTGCGGTCACACCTATGAATTGCGCCGGGCTACAAGAAACCCGTGTCTGAAAAACACAGGTTTTTGAAACACGGCAAGCTCGCCGTGCTTTTCGAAATCCCCGTGTTTTCGTTAGTTCGTAGCACGGCAACAGGTGGCGCAGCCATTAAGTGACGTCGTTTTCGCGCCTTCAACAATGTATGCCAATATAGAAATGACCGACATAGACATAGACATAGACACTACTACAGTGTAGTAGTGTGACCCCTTGCCGGGCTTTTCGTGCATAGGCCTACAGGTTTGACACGGGTCTGGAAAAACACGGGTATTTTCATCCGTATGTACATGTAGCTACTACATGTATAGTATACGCGACGAATAGAGGTGATTTTACACAATTTTCGCAAAGCCACCGACCCGACGCCAACACGAATTCGTTCGAACGCCAAACCCATTGTTCGATGCCACGAAGAGAGCAGCGAACAATAGGATAAACGTTCGCGTTGCATTTCGGGGCTTTGTGAAAACCCTCTATTGTTTAAAATCCAAGAAACCGTGGTCAATACCATGCCACCTGTCTTCTTTGTACTCCAGATTACATGCAGGACAACTGCGGAAAGACTTTGGTCATCGACAAAACTAGCGTGGCGGACCTGTACCTAACCCGATTGACAAGTTACGAGCCACGCAGTTGTGAGTTTTACGTGAGGACCGAAGAACCCAAAAAGCGCGTTCAAGTGAAGGTTCTGTCCTTGGATCTACCCCCGGCGAGTCAGGGCAGCTGCGAAAATTCGGACAATCTCCGTTTGTTTTCGGTGAACATAGATGGAAATCACGTACCTATTCCACCAGGTAAGCAGGCTAAGGCAGTAGAAAGCGTCCTTCTGGATGAATTTTTTGGCAGTCCGTTCATACACTCCACACTGCACAAAGCCCTGCTAAAATTGGGCCTCCCAGGCAAGCATGAGGCGGTCAGAAATCCATTGCCCAATCAGAGTGCAGCATTTCTAGGGTGTGAATGCTAAATAATTATAACTCATATAAACAATCAAAAATAATAAGAATCTTTTTTATACGAAGAACCACTGGGATAATATTCAATAGTCAATTTTGAAAAGACATAATTGATTTGTAGATACAAAAAAACTTGTACGATAAAACAGGGTAAAACCACGAAAGTACCAAAAACACGACAGTACAGACCTGCGCAGATGTGGAAAAACGAACTATGCGGAATTCCGACTAATTGAACAAAAGATGGTGGTCCGTGCTTGTCGTTATAGTGCAGTAGAGCGTAGCGCCACGTAGCGGAACGACAAGGAACTAGTCTATTTCAGCAGGGGTTTGTGTGAGTGTATAAAGAGGAGCGAGGTAAAAGCCCCTGCTGTGGGAGGATGAGCACATCCATTCACAAACAGTTAGAATCCTCTGACCATTCCTCCACTTTTCTCTACTAACAGAGGGTCGTGCTCTATGCGGCTCAAAAGCCCCAGAGGAAATGCAAGAGGCACAGATGTCCACGATGAAGCTGATTTTTACAAGCCAGGGTAAAACGGCCCAGTCGCACAAAGGGTTCCATCTGCGGTTTGTGAAGTTCCACGAAGGTAAGCAAATACAGGGACGGATACAGAGGGGGGTTCGGGAGGTTGGACCCCCTCGGCGACCAAAGATCACATTTTTTATCGTTATTCATCAAACACCTCGCTTTTAGCGTAGCGCCCGCCCGTGTCTCTGATGTAATCATCGTTGCATCGATGGTTCGACGAAACTCTCTTTCCCTGCTTGGGACAACATAGGCCTACTGCATTGTGTACGCTTGCACTGTTTCGAAATGTCTAGGAGGCATGGCATCGGATTTTCTCAAACTCAGATGCCGGTAAATCACTTCTCAGAGCTCCTAATTTTCGAAAATCTCGAAATCCCCCCGCCCCCGCAAAATCGGCGCCAGCGGCGCTGGTGAAGCGCAAAACCGATGGCGCGCGCGCGAGTCCAGTGGCCTCCCTCTACCTTCGGAACCCACCCCTCGAGAAAATCCTGGATTCGCCCCTGAAATGACGTTTTCTTTCCTGCTTTTCATTTGTTTGGACAGTTGTGTTTCAGGCAGAAGTAGTTGTGTTTCTGGAAGAGGCAGTTGTGTTTCAGGCACAAGCGGTTGTGTTTCAGGCACAAGCGGTTGTGTTTCAGGTAGAAGCGGTTGTGTTTCAGGCAGAAGCAGTTGTGTTTCAGGCAGAAGCAGTTGTGTTTCTAACTCGTTGTCTCTCCATAGGGGATTGCAGTGAGGACGAGTACCGTTGTATCAACATAAAGTGTATCAAGAACACATTGAAATGTGACGGTCAGGACCACTGTGGAGACGGGTCAGACGAGGATCGGGATAACGCCGGTTGCAAACGTAAGTCATCTAAAGAAGGTGCATGCCGAACACCGTTGAGTTCAAATAAGGTCCGCGTTCGTTCACTTACCGTCGATTAGCGATTTCTTGGTAGTTCGTTCATTACCACCTTGATTTTGGTAGACAAATACAGCCAACTGACGTTCTGCATTTGTATGCGGTGTCCATCGTGGACTTGTCTGTGAAAACACACCACATCTTTGTGGATCCACCAGAGAATGGGATGCGGATGCCCCCAATTGAGAGCCGACACAATGAACCCACACGTCATGCACAGTCAGTAGTTTGCTCGTAATGTCCCCATTCGGGTACGACCATATCTATTGTGGCGGCCATGTCATTTCTATACCGACCAACTGGGGACACACTTCATATACATGTATACTGTACATAAACGTGGACTTTGCATGTGTGTCCCGGATTTGTAGTACAGAATGGAATCATTCGACACAAGAATGCATGTTCCGGGTACGCAGTATGCTCCTGATGCATGACAACGTGATTAATTCGAGTGTGGAGATGTAGGAATGACCCCCCCCCCCCCGTTCTGGCATTTTGAGACCCCGTGTCAAGCCTGGCTCTGAAAAATCCCGCCTGAGACCCGGCGCGCGTCAACACTACTAAAATCTTGTGACAGGGACCTGAATTAAGCCATCCAAAAACCGTTCGAGCTCGGAGGGGCTTATTAGCACCGCGTTTTTCATCCCCGGGTCTAAGACCCGCGATTTTAACAGGTGTAGACAGAAAACGCCCGGGTGCGACGCGGGTTTTTAGCTCACCTCTGTGAGGTGAGCTTCTCCCATGGTGTGTCGTCCGTCGTCTGTCGTCCGTCGTCGTTAACAGGGGTGGCACGTTTCTAAACCGCTTGGATTACAAACTTGAAATTTGGTGTACAGGTACCCTATGGTAAAACTATCTCTGGACCGAGACTTAGCGCTGCTGCTTGTACACTCTGGCCTGTAGGGGGCGCTTTGTGAAAACCTTCTTTCGGCCATATCTCCTGAACGCTGTTAGCTAGAACCACGAAACTTTTATGGTGGGTTCCTCTGATGAGACTCCATCACATAAATCCCGGGTTTTTGATTTGACCTACTTTTCAAGGTCACAGAGGTCAAAGTTCAAAATTCGCTGTTTGGTGGCACATTTCATGGCTATTTGACATAGAGTGTTGTGATTTGATGTGAAGATATATCTAGGCACCCTGCACAAGTGCACCAAATTTCAACCCGATCGGACTTCAAATATGGCCGCCAGGAAGCCATCTTGAAAAATCGACTTTGACCGACATTTTATAAATAGGAGTAGGTAGGATGTTTTAACCTTGTCAAAATATGTATCTAGGTACCATATAAATATATAGTAAATTTCAGTCAGATTTGAAGTCAAATATGGCCGCCAGGGAGCCATCTTGAAAAATGGACTTCGACCAACACCTCATAAATAGTGGTCGCTAGGATGCTTTAACCGTGCCTAAATATGTGTCTTGGTACCGTCTACATGTACTTATATGCCAAATTTCGGTTCGATTGGACTTCAACATGGCTGCCAGGCAGCCATCTTGAAAAATTGACTTTGGCCATATCTCCTCAGTAGTAAATGTTACGATGTTTCAATGTTGTCTAAATATCTATGCAAGTATCCTGTACATTCCTGCTAAAATTTCAGTCCCAAGAAACGTCATGTGTGGCCACCAGGGGTAGCCGCATAGAAACTCCGCTAGTGCTTCGACAGCCTATCGGTGTTAAAATGCATGGAAAAATGTACAGCACTATCGGCAGATGGGCTCCGCTAGCGCTAGCGGAGTTTCTATGCGGCCACCCCAGGTGGCCATCTTGAAAAATAGAATTTTTGACATCTGTGACCTAGACAGGAAAGTACATGTACATGTAGTTTGTTCACAAATACCACTTGTATTCAGAAATTGTACTCCTTCTGGGTGCCATCACCCGAGTTTATATCATTGACTGATAATACTGATCAGATCATAAAAATACATCTTGGTGTGTTCAGCTTTATCTTATCTGTACTGTTCCTTCAACATTCACCATGAGAGTCACAGTTTCACACTTAACCACGGCGACTTATCACAGAGGTGAGCACAATGGCCCTGGCCATTTCATTATGTAGTGTAACCAGGGCTATTGACTCTGTCTTTGACAGCACGTAGAAAGTGGCCATGGGAGTCATGGTTTGAACGAAGAAAGCGATTTGGACAGTGAGTTTCATGTGGATCAGCCAACTGTCTTGTTAATCTGCACGCGGTGACGGTTTTTGTGGCTGGGCCATCAGTCTGTCTTCTTCGTTTCCTCTACTGTGGAAGTTTTGTGGGATGCGGGAACTGGGGTTTTTTTATTCGCCGGCGAGACATATTTTGCGTATCTGGCTGTGGTTTGCATGGTGTGGATGCAAGGAAAAATTTAAGACACGCTTATAAATCTTTGGCGCAGGGTGTCTGTAAAATGGTACATGTATATCACAAAGTCATTGCAATTCCCATAACAATACCGACTGCAATCGATTGGTGATGGTAAAGTTTTGATGACGGCCTTTGATATCATCAGTCGAGTAACCTGATTGCCATTACTTGTTGATTCGATGATTTTGTACGTTGGCTTGGCTTTTCTCTGCTGGCTTTCGCTTTTGATGTGGCTGTTGATAGGCCTTCCGGAGGTTCTTGACTTTGACATTTTGGTTGTGGTCACTGTGTAGACAGGTTCGTTGAAGCTCATGGGCTCAGAGTTGATTTTGAATAAATTATGGCGTTATGGCCCTGTCACACTTTTGCGTATATCAAGTCCTTATGAGTTCCTTATTAAAATTTGTCAATACGCAGTCGTACGCTCAAAATTTCGATTTTTTTTCGATTACTTTTACTTATGTACTGGGCCGTACTGTACGCATGTACATAAAACTTACACAAAACGATTGAGATGCATATGAGGTGCGTATTGTGCGTACGACTGCGTATGAAAAAATGTCAATGCGTAACTCATAAGGAAATAGGATACGCAGAAGTGTGACAGGACCTTTTACTTGATAAAGTACGCCGATTTGTTTTGGATTGTCACCAATGGTTCGAATGCGTCATAAACAACGATCTCCTTATCCTGATAATGACTTTATTAATCCCTTTCGACAGATAAACTCTCCCTGACCTTGGTATTCCGATGATCGCAGGAGAAACTGCCTAATAGACTGACTGAGCGAACAGGCAACCAGAGTATTTTTTCTGTACCGTATTTTGAAAGCCAATAAATACCTTCTGCTGTGAATTTTGTGCATTGTTTCCTTCGACATAGGTGTCCAGGATTGAGGCCAATTCATACTTCTCCCCGTTTGCGCTTGTCGTCCGTTCCCTATGTTTATGTGTGGTGGTGGTACCAACAGTAAAATTACTTTTTACCACGCATTCACATAGGGAACGAACACGCGCAAAGCGCAAAACGCAAAGTATGAAATCTACCTTTACTCCTTTACAGTACCACATACATGTACTCTAAACTCCCACTTACCTGTTCCATTCCTGAACTCGGAAAAAATGACCAAATCCTAATTTAGTTGAAGATATCGCACGCTGTCATTCTAGTATGAATTTACCTTTAGTCCTCATGATTAGTACCTTTCTTCTGCCCTGGATGCTCCCTTTCCTCTGGCCGACTGTTCCTTCCTTCCTCCGTGCCTTCACAGCACAGTGGCTGTGGCTGAAGAAAAGGAACAACCACGAGGGACCGAAGGACATTACTCAACAAACGAATCGTTTGGAGGCCTACTTCTTCTGGGCCGACCGCATAGAATGTCCGATAATGCTTCCGGCGCCTATCGGCAGTTAGTTAACGCAGTTTCCCATTAACTAAACTGCCGATAGGCACCGAATATCGGACTTTCTGTGCGGTCTGCCCTCTCTGTGCGGTCTGATCTCTCTCTCATCCACATCAGTATTGGTAGACTCGGTCTTGATCTCTCCCACTCTGTTCCGTTTACTTGCAGTTTACAAACACCACAAACAAGCAAACATTCAAACTCGTGACGTTTCGAGAGATTTTGCTGAAAATGCTATTTCAAAATCGCACCCAGGTAGAAATTTTTATGACCTTTAATTTTCAGTTTTCACCTTGTACATTCCCTTGTAAAATGTTCCCGCTGTATATAGCAGCAAGATCATGAGGACTATCATTCATGGCCGACCGCACAGAAAGTCCGATAGTGCTTTCGTTGCCTATCGGTGGTTTAGTATGGGGAAAATGCGTTATAACTAACTGCCGATAAGCTCCGGTAGCACTATCGGACTTTCTGTGCGGTCGGCCCTAGTTGTTGGAAGGATGAGGGCCGACCGCACAGAAAGTCCGATAGTGGCACCGGCGCCTATCGGCAGTTAAGGGTTATGAAAGGTGACTCGAAATCTCGAATTTTTGACGCAAAAAATCTGACTAACTGCACACTGAATTGAGAAAATAAGGCTCGGGGCACCTTCTTACGACGGTTCC
>NMRB01002062.1:36742-48300 GCA_002633025.1 Notospermus geniculatus | reverse complement strand
GAGGCGGGGGGGGGGGGGTATCACCGAACACAACAAGTTCTCGGTCACTTGCAAAAGAATCTTGGCGACGAAGGGATACGGTAGGATTCCAACGAAAGACAGTTTATTGGTATAATGGACTTCGGAGGCGGTAAGTAGACACTGTTTTTTTCTGTAAATAATAGATTTGTATCAGGGGGCGTGGTCAGTGGAGGTCCATACGCCACAAATTCAAGTGTGTACCATATGCATTTTTGTTGTATATATAGCCTACATGTAGCCTTCTGGCAGGTCGAAAAATTGCTGGAGGTGTAAAGTATGATTCACCCCAACTTCAACATGGGCAAAGTGCCAGGCCTGCGCAACAGACACCATAAAGTGAACACAATGATTTAAACCACAAACCACAGTATTTACCAGTTGACGGAGCACAACCTTGGATTTGCTATAGGCTCATGGAAAGTAAACCAAGTTACCCTAACATCATTATGTAACTGCGACATGGATTATTTACCACTGACTTGTGCACATTTCCAAGCTTGTCACTTTGCCCATGTTGAAGTTATAGGGTGAATCATACTTTACCAGCAGAGAAAGTCCGTGGAATAGGGTCCATGCATTGTCACTGGTATCGTCATCATCATCATTATTGTCAGCTGTAAACCCGCATGGATTTTCAGCTGTTCGATTGCAAGTACATGTATTGCGCAGGGTAGCATGTGAGGCATATTGAGTTGTCTTATCTGCAACTCCTCTATGTTGGTACCAATCTCCCCCCAGCCGTTCATGGTAGCGACATAATCCTTCACAAAGGCATAAAAATCCACCCGGACTTAGATTCCAGAAGGATTTTTTCCGCGTTCACAGCGGGAACGAAATACATCTTTTGGCTTAAAGGTCTGCAGGGGCCATATTCATAAACTACTTAAGTCAAGTGCATGTGACACTTATCCTTTGTTCAACACAAAGGATAAGTAGGCATCACACTTTAACTTAAAGTATCACACTTTAACTTAAAGGTGCTCTAGCTCGAATTGTAAACATTACGGTGTGCCACCTATTGACAACTTCTGGTACTAACAAATCAGATAAAATCGAATTAAATCTCGCCTTTCACAACTTATTGTTTGTTTTTGAGCGTAAAATTATAAATGTATTTCAGTTACAAGAATATTTATCAAGATATATATATAAATAGATAACATTAATGTTTTGGTATACATGGTGCTGCCACCTGTCCGAGGAAAAATATCAACCATGTAAATAAACAAACCATAATGTTTACAATTCGAACTAGAGCACCTTTAAGTATGTTTTTTTTAATGAATCTCAACTCAGGAGTCCACAGTGACACTTTAATACTCAGAATTGTCGCAATTTTTTCGAAACTTTGAGGCATTGTTGGAATTTAGAAAATGGTTCCACTTTCAGATTTGAATATCAGTGATGTCAGTCTGTCTGTGGTGTCGGACTCCAAAAACAGAACGAACCACGACTCCAGTGTGGGAGGAATCCCTAAAATTACGGGTACAATACTGACTGTTGTTGGAGCGGCCGTCGGGGTGGTCTTGATTGTTATCTCAGTGGTGGCGTGCATAGTCAACAGGAGACTCAAAGCAGACAAGGTATGTACCGTAAAGGCCTGTCTACACCATCAACATTTCAAAAACATCCAGCTGCAACATTTCCATAACACCGTTGTTTTCGGTTTGTTGCACAGTGTGGACTGGATCTGCAACTTTTGCATAACAATTTGAAAACATGTTTTTGATAAAGGCCTGTCCACACCATCAACATTTCCAAAACATTTCTAAAATATTTACATGTAGTTGCAACAAATCTGCAACACCCTTGTTTTGAGATTGTTGCACAGTGTGGACAGACTTGCAACAATTCAAAACATGTTTTGAACACGTTTGCAGAAGAATTCACATGTCATTTCTCTTAAAACATTTCTAAAACATTTTCAAAACATGTTTTGAACTGTTGCAAGTCCTGTCACACTGTGCAAAAACCTCACGACAAGGGCGTGGCAGATTTGTTGCAACTGAATGTTCTTAGAAATGTGTGGAAAATGTTGATGGTGTGAACAGGCCTGTAGTTGCGGAGTGTAAACATTTCCGTAACATTTCCAAACCACTTTTCAAAATGTTTTGTCGTAAAAATGTTTTGAAAATGTTGATGGTGTAGACAGGCCTAAAGGCCTCCATACACTGCATGACAACTGTCGAAATGAGTCCGAACAATAGTCCGTTCGAAAATACTTCATGCGACAACATTCCACATGTCGAAGTTTTCTGATGTTTTCGAGAACGATGCGACACTTTGCTAGATCAAATATTGTCGAACAGACTATTGTAGTGACTCATTTCGACATTTTTCATGCAGTGTATGGAGGCCTTTACCATGGCATCGTTCTCCGTGTTATTATACTTGTCTGACGGAATAAGGTGCGACTTGACAATAGGGGACAAACACTGGTTTATCTGCCAGCGTTTCCCCCGACAATAAGAGGAAACACTGACATACAGAAACACTGCAGATGTTACACTGGCACAAGTGGGTTCTAATGCTGACAGGAGGCGCTGTCATTATTGGATGTTCGAGGCCAATAACCTCATATCGAATCCATCGACAAGTATTAGAGTTTTCGCACCCCTCCCCGAAACGCCAACGTGAACGCCAAGCCCATTGTTCGATGCCACGAAGAGAGCACCGAACAAAGGGATAGGCGTTCGCGTTGGCGTTTCGGGGGCTTTGCGAAAACTCTATTGATGTTCTGTCTTGTTGCATTAGAAAGTTTTCGCAAAGCCCCCAAAACGCGAACGCCAGTCCCATTGTTCGATGCCACGAAGAGAACAACGAACAATAGGATAGACGTTCGCGACGGCGTTTCGGGGGCTTTGCGAAAAGTGTCTATTCTCAACTTGGCGCTCGAAACTGTGCCAGGTTTTCACCCCCAAAAACGGAAAGACCCGAAGTGTTACGACTGATTCTTGTTGTATTTCAGGTTGATATCACGAGGTCGAGTTTCACCTGGTCACAGACGGGGGCGCCAAGTCTTGAAAGCGGAGCCTTCGGATACTGATCAGAAGGTCGCCCTTCTCTTGAGGACGAATTTATAAAACACTGCCATTTGGGACGACCGCAGAGGAAGAGATGGGACACGTGATACGCAGTCTGACGTAAAGGGACGCAGAATTACTTCCCTATCCTGCGCAAAACATACCCATTTAAGGGAGACCTCTATTGACAATGTTGCTGAACTACCGCTTTAAGGGGTCCACGTTGGTCATTTTGACGAACAAACACGGATTTGTCAAGGTGACAAGTCCACGTTCGTCATTTTGATGAACCCTTGTTTATGTTCGTCAAGGGTTCGCCAAAATGACGAAAGTGGACTTGTCATTTTGACGAATTTAGATACCCAGTTTGGTGATAATGGAAAACGAACCTAAGTTCGTCATTTTGACGAAGCAGAGTTTTTCAGTGCAATGATTACACCACAATTTCATGCGAATGTCCGAGCTGGGCAGCTGTTGTGAATAGACAACAACTCTATTGTAAATTGTTCTTTTCAAATAAACAGTTTAAAGGAGCACGGTATTGGATCTCAAATGCGTTATTTGACTGCCGACGTAGAGGGAGGCACCTGGCGGCAGTAAGACGAACTACAAAAATGCATTACAAAATGTACGCAGTAAATCGGGTAATTCGCCGAGACGTAGTCAGACTCTTGGGTTGGAGAGTGGCGCGGTGGCGCCGGCTGTCGAGAAAAAGTGGCAATACCGTGCTCCTTTAAATTGCAAAAAATACAAGAATTGATTTCAGAACTAACCAATCTCGGGCGATAACGCTGTTGCTGTCAGTGTCGTCGGTATTTTACACAGGAATCATTAAGTTCTCATCAACTGGAACAACAGTCACTACACGGTGCTGAAACAATCACTGGAAAGGTAAGTCAGGCAAGGCTCGGGCCGGGGAGCGGATTTTTTTTCCTAACCGGTATAAGTAGTGGTTACACTACATAAATCCCCGTGCTTTCCCCGGGGATTTTGCGGTTACACCTACAAATCGCTGAGTCTAAATAGACCCGTGTCTGAAATCCCCGTGCTTATTAGCCCCAGCGAGCTCGAAGGGGCAACGCCGGGGCTATTATTTTAGACACGGGGATTTTATGTAGTGTAACCGCGAAATCCCCGTGTTTATTTGTAGTTCCAAGCACCCGGCGACAGACGGCGATGCAAATCGATGAGTCATGCGCATGCGTATAGGATATTTCACGCCTCCAGTAGCCACTTGATTACGGAGAGTTGCCTACATGTAGTGCCCCTATCGCCGGGTTACGGAAGTTATTACCAATCGCATTTTAGTAGTGTAACCGCTCGCCGTGTCAACGCCGTGTTTTTTCTGGTTCGGAAAAAACCCGTGTCTCAAAAAGCACGGCGGGGATTTTAGATAGGTGTAACCAGGGCTAAGGATTCCTAACCAGTATATCCATTACGAAATGAAATTAACGAAGTGAATGGTGGGTAAGTGTAAGGGTTAAGGTTAGGGTCAGGGTTAGTGTTGGGGTAGGATTTGGATTAGGATTAAGATTAGGGTTAGGATTAGCTTTCGCTACATTGGTTAGGAAAAAAGTTGGTTGTAATGGATATATCGGTTAGGAAAAAAAGTTCGCGGCCGGGGACTCGGGCCAGATTTTCATTTTGCACTCCTCAACATGTGGCTTCTCCTCTGCTGCCCACCCGGATGTTCACGTGATTCAAGCAGATGGAATCTTCCTGAAGTGTTCATTTTTCATTTTTCACTCTCCATTTTCCATTCGAAATCAAAAAAATAAGAAAATGAACGCCCGTGTGAACAGTTGACGGAGAATGCACTGTTCATTCTTCAGGTTGCGGATGACGATAAGAGTCAAATCAAAAATGACGGGGAAAGGAGCTCTTTTGGGATTCGTGCAAATTTCCAAACCTTAAGGCCCGTATTTTAGAAAGCTTCTTAACAAAAAGGGAGTTCCTCAAGGCTATTGTTCTCAACAGGACAACAATAGCCTCGAGGAACTCCTTTATCATGAGGAGCATTCTAAAATACTAGTACGGGCCTGAGGCTGAGTTTACATCGAGGCACACGCGACACGAACACGCAGGCGAACAAAGGTTTCATGGCGATGGATCCTTTGTGAAGCCATTGTTCGCCTGCGTGTTCGTGTCGCGTGTCCCTCGATGTAAACTCGGCCTAAGATTTACGCATGCCACCACGTACATGTAAAAGGATAATTTTCAGGACAAAACTTTGGAGAAATTCTTACATTTAAAGGACCACAGTATTGCTTCCCAATCCTGCGTTACACCTACCCGCGTTAAGGGAGACCTCTATTGACGACTTGGTAAACTAGGCATGCTACTACGTGCATTGTAGTGTAATCATACATTCTCCAACACTGGGGCGAAAGGCTTAACTACAGTATTGGAGCATGATGTCGGTGGCGCCGGCTGTCGACAGAAAGTTGCAATACTGTGGTGCTTTAATGTCAGTGGCGTAAACATTGATTCCTCGATCACACAGTGGGAAATATGCATTTAACCCTCAAAATGTCCAAAGATCCTGCCGAAGTGCTTTGTACTATTACCTTCAGTAGGAATACCAAACACCTGGACTTCGCATAATGTCAGATGTTGGGTGGAGACTTTCCTTTTGCTGATGGTCACGTGTCTACCGACGACGTCACATGACCTGTAGAAGCCAACATTGCCAGGGATGACGTCACCACCGTGATGGTAGCATAGAGTCTTGTCGTTGATTATGGGCGGAGGTGGCGCCACATTCGTCACCACGACATCAAAATACGTCAGTCTTTCCGCTGAATAATATGAAATGTAGCCTATAATTTTATTGGACAGGTTCTGCAGGAATAAAAGCCTTGGTTTCGCTCCCATCGAATGGAGCCGTTGCCGATGTAGGCCTACATTGTTACCTACATGTACACCCTTAGTCAATAATAAATGCCCAGCTAATTTTCCGGCATATCTCAATGAATATTTTTCATAGCCACGTTTTCTTTTCATGCGCATAATCTAGGGNATCATGTGAACAAAGGAAGCGATTTCATTGGCCACCTGGAATTTCTGTCCTCAGCACGTAGCTCAAGTAACGCGCACACGGTGAGTTTTTCGCCTCTCGAGGCGAGAAATATCAAACATGTTGAATATTCACCTCAAGACCTCGCGAGGCAGAAATCTCATCGAAAAATACGCGCACACAGCGAGCTATCTGCTGAGCAAACGGTCTCGAATAACTTTTTGCTCAGCAGTTAGCTCACGTGTGCGGCAGGCTTTAGGGTTTAAGAACCAACCAACGGATCACTACATAAGACACTTCTACCAGGAGTTGGAGAAAACATCAAAAAGTCGATTCTGCCAAGGATCGGAATACAAACAAAAGTTGCTTTTGAACTACCTGAAAGATTTTGAAACTGCCTATAAAAACAAACGAAGATTTCAATTCGGATTCAGTGGGCGGGGGTATAAGCCACGACAGCAACGAACCTTTGAATATTGCAGATGACGATTTGAAAAAGTGGTTGGAAGACTTATACACCGGTGGATTCATGGATAATTCTGTCATTCTGCTTATGAGTGATCATGGTGCCCGCTTTCAGACGTTAAGGGACACTTTGCAGGGTAAAATGGAGGAAAGGAATCCTTTCTTTTCAATTCGTGTGCCGTCCTGACAAACGCCAAACCCGGCTGTGCATGTATTACTACCAGAAAATGGCGCATACTGGTCGCTAATGGCACGAGAATACAGTATATTCTTTATGCAAAACAATGTCTTCGTCTTACAGAAAAAGTGTCTTCTGACGTTAGGCGTCAGGCAGTCAGGAGTTTTTCCTCTGGCTGACTGCCTATTGGAGCCAGCGTGAGAGGTAAAAAACTTGACGATTTAACGAAGTGGGACAGAGAGTTGATACAGTAAATTGACAAGTTTCTATGAATGATACATCCGCTGCCTTGTTGGCGAACTGGCGAATATGCATTTTGGTAGAAACCGAGAAAAACGAACTTGAAATTTTGACATTTTTCGCCAAGGCCGTAAACCAAATATTCACTGAAATATGTTCACCAAAATGTGTTCAAGTGTAGATTTAGCGCTCTGGAATTCCCTAAGAGTGCTAATATTGAATTAAACCTGCCGATGGCCCGAAATTTTGATCAACAAATGAGGATGTCATATTCGCCAGTGACTGAGAAAAGCAAAAATGATATTCGCCGGATATTCGCCACCCCATATAACATAAATTACTACTATAACCATTATTTTACTTTCTGGCGAACTGGCGAATATCCGTCGATTACCATGGTAACAACCGGATATTCGCCGGTTCGCCAGAAAGTAAAATAATAGTTATAGTAGTAGGCCTAATTTATTTTTAGGGTGGCGAATATCCCGCGAATATCAATTCCGCAGTCGTCATATTCGCCAGTTTGCAAATTAGTATTTTGTTAATTAGCGCTAACCTAATTGGAACTTTTAAAATGTAAATTGATCAGCTGATTCTCCTGACGCAGCAGAATAAATTGATACCAAAACCTCGATTTCGAAAATACCCATATTCGCCTGTTCGCCGCAAGGCAGCGATACGTTCGCATACTACCTCCGGAGCAACTTGTCCAATGGGGCAACCAGCATCTGAAAAAGCAATGCTATTTTAGTGTTGCGTCGAGAAAACACCTTATCTGGAGATACTCCCAAAATGGCTATTAACACTGAGAACTGTACCATGTGTGCCGTGAGGCCGCTGCACTCTAAAAAGTGAGAACGCGAAAAGATTTCGCGTTCTAATACGTTAAGTTTTCGGTGTGGGAATTTGGCTACTGGGTCATATGAATAAAGACCAGTAAATGCTTTTACTTGAATTTTGCAATACAAATGCACTAGGCAATGCTGTACAAATCTGAAGTAAAAGCATTTACTTGTCTTTATTCATATGGCCCAATGTTGCAATGTACTTATCGTCCAAACATTCATCTATAGAATAGGTCATCTTTGTTGTTTGGAAATATTTAGGTCCCTTTTTTAAGGGTTTCACAAAATGTGAACACTATTTAGAACGTGAAAACGCCAGTTCAGAACGCAAATTTTGTCCCAGGTTTGAGAACACCATGCAATTTCGTGTTCTAAGGATTATCCTCAGAACACGAAATTGCATGGGGCCTAAATGTTTCAAAACAAAAAGATGACCTAATCTATAGATGAATGTTTGGACGATAAGTACATTGCAACAGTAGCCAAAATCCCACACCGAAAACTACGTATTAGAACGCGAAATTTCGTGTTCTCACTTTTTAGAGTGTGACGTAGGAGCTCATTTTTCACTCGTCATTTTTGATTTGACACAAATCGTCCGTGACCTGAAGGATGAACACTGTTCTCTCCATATGTTCAGAAACGTTCTTTTTCTGATCTTTCTTTAATTTTGAATGGAAAATGAAGAGTGAAAAACACAAAAAGGTGAATTGGCGAGAATTCCTTTTTACAGTAATTATTTTACCAAGAAAGTTCAACATTTTCCCGTCGTATTGGCGTAGACCGAACACTGTCCTGATTAAAAATACTAGGACAGACGCAAGCAAATGCATAAAACCATCATGGTGCCCGCCGGTCTATATTTAGCTCGGGGAAGCCCTGTAGGCCAAAATAGCAATTGTATCACCGTTCACTGCCCGTTTCAGGCATTTAGCTTGCATGGGTTTTAGGCAGCAGTAAGCTGTTTGCCTTCTTTCATTCACCTGAGCTAAAGCCAACTTTGATCTCAAGCAAAAGTCTATGTTTTTCTGAAATTCACTCATGATTTACGAGATCATGCCTAAGTTGTGGGATCCGCCATCTTGTCAAAATGTCACCTGACCCAATTTTGTAGAATGACGTCACTAGCCGGGAATCCGGCTCAGATCATTTGCTTTCACCGGTCTTCGAATGCAAGCTGCCCAGAAGACCGGGTACCAGTCTAGTATTGGCGATGCGGCGCCTGGGGTTTGCGTCACGAGTCTAAGAGGATATTGAAAGAAATCATGTTTACGTCAGCAACAGATAGAGCAACATTATAAAAGTCGACTTAGAATATTAAGTTGATATGTCATTTCAAGCTACTATCGATTGAGTGAAGTCATGTTATTCCAGGCTCTTCTCATTGCTGCTGTATTATATCAGGGTAAGGAGATTTTCTTTCGGTAGGCTCTGCAGGTCTACATGTATGTCTGGCGAGGTCGAACAAGGTTGTGAGGAAAGGAGGTTTATTATCCATAAGACCCTGGATTATTCATTAAGTATCCATCTCGCAAATTATCTCTCGGACTCAGGAAGCGGTTAGAGTGACGCCATGGAAACATCGGCACCTGTATGACCGAGGATTTTATGTGATAAAGAGGGCGACACTCTCCGACAGCACCGAATACGGCCCAATTTTCTCAGGAGGTGGTAGGCCTATAAGACGATGAGGTTTACACACGTTGGCACCCTAGAAAAGGAGAAAAACACCATACCGCAAGTGGTTTCTATAATCAGTTCTTTTCCAATGATTATTTCTTGCTCTGTAATTCCATTCAACTTAATTGCAGATACATGTAGAGCTGAGGTTGCATCTACCGGGAGGAAGGGTAAGTCGTTTAAAGGAATCGTCCTTCGTGGACTCATTTTGTAACGCTGGGGCCAAGAGGAGAATAAACCTGTAGATAATTTTCAGGCCAACGATTACAAGTTTTTACTCTGGAGGATATTTTCAACAGGGGGTGGCCTCCCCATAAAGTGTGTTGCACATCAGTGTACTCCACGTTTTTCATAAGCCCCTTTCAGCTGGTAACAGCAATTTTGAATCCCCACCCTTTTGGCTGGGTACTTTTCAATCCCCACCCCCTAAAGCTGGGTACTCCGCAATCCCCATCCCTAATGGCTGGGTAATTTGAAAGACGTTTCAAAGGGCTTTTTGCAGCTGACTCATGGACCACACTAGGCAGGGGAGGGCTTAAGGCGGGGGATAGTGTCTTTTTATGTTTTCCCGTGGGCTTTCTGCGGGGTTATGGGTGAAATAGGGGGGCTTATTTGGCCCCGCGCGGGACCCGCCGATGTGGCTCTTGGAATGACAACTTGGAAGAGTTTTGTTGTGGAAAACACTTCTAGGCCTAGGCCTAATTAATTGTTCTGAAGTACATTTCAAGATGTTTCAAAAAATATGTTATATAACAGAATTAAATGCGACTTGCTATGTTTTACCTCTGTTTTCATGCTGACTTTGCAAAGGTAAAAACCTAGTAAGTCACAATTCTGATGCTTATTGATGTCTCTTGGGGTAATAAATGAGACAAATTGTGTATAGACAAATAGAAATTTTATTAATTTGAAAATTGAAACAATTTCGAACTTCCTAAACACTCTAACACTCTTCAGTGACTCACCTGCAGTACAGAGGAAAAACATAGCAAGTCACAGGTCCACATCACTACACAAAGCAGGCAAGTGTGCTCTTAGGTTTTACTTTGGGAAGCAATGACCGAGTGGTGCACTTACTATGTTTTGCCTCTCTCATTCTGAGGCTTTGGCGGACATTTTGTAAACAAAAACTGTCTATTATGATGAAAAAATACCTACCAAATACGAATTTGGCCCTAACTCATTTTTTCCAAAAATGTGACTTACTAGGTATTTCCATTGGACGCTAGAGTTGCGTCCGGGAGTTGCGTATCATTTGCGACGTTCTGGATCAGTCGCCGACCAAAACGATCACGAATCGCAAGAGTTGAACCTATTTAGGGTAGGAACACACCTAACGCGATTCGTTGACGCATGCGGCAACGCCTTTGTTATTTTCCGCCGCACTGCACGCAAACAATTGCGTTGACGCATGCGTCGCCCAATCGCATGCGAATCGCGTTAGGTGTGTTCCTACCCTTAGGGTAGGAACACACCTAACGCGATTGGCTGACGCATGCGGCAACGCCTTTGTTATTTTCCGCCGCATTGCACGCAAACAATTGCGTTGACGCATGTGTCGCCCAATCGCATGCGAATCGCGTTAGGTGTGTCCCTACCCTTAGGGTAGGAACACACCTAACGCGATTGGTTGACGCATGCGGCAACGCCTTTGTTATTTTCCGCCGCACTGCACGCAAACAAAGGTTTTGACGCATGCGTCGCCCGATCGCATGCGAATCGCGTTAGGTGTGTCCCTACCCTTAACTTCGGTGTCTTCCCGACGGTCGTAATCCATTCGCAGGTGACCTGAACAGGGTTACGATTCCCTGCGCGCTGATGCTGCTTGTTCCACGATGATCGAACACATTTTCGTTTTTGTGACCAGACCATGATTGCGACGCCTGATGCCGACTGTTCCGTCGTAGCGCAGGCAATCGCAGTGTGACCTGACATCCGCATTAAATCATCCCATTCATCGTAACTATGAATGCAACTGCGTAAGGGTAGGGACACACCTAACGCGATTCGCATGCGATAGGGCGACGCATGCGTCAAAACCTTTGTTTGCGTGCAGTGCGGCGTAAAATAACAAAGGCGTTGCCGCATGC
>NMRB01002062.1:15410-35633 GCA_002633025.1 Notospermus geniculatus | reverse complement strand
TCCACTTCGGCGGATTCCACCGCGCTTTGCGGCGAGCGGAGCGGTTTCCACAGGTATGGGACAGTTAACAAAGTCATGTATTATTAAACCATCAAAGGATTATCCAAAACCATGTGAAAACCGCACCGCTCGCCACAAACCACGGGGGATCCGCTGCAGAGGAAACGGGCCTAAAGGCCCCTCTCCACGTGACAGTTTTCTCGCGCAAGTTGGCTCTCTATATGGGCAACTCACTGCGGGCAGTTGTTTGTGTCATTGGTCCCAGCGTAAGCCGTGTACACTCTACTAGTTATACGCTCTCAACCACTGGCACAGATGGGGCCAAATCATGTTTCTGAACACTAGATGGCGCAAAATGTCATCAACTAATCAGCGACCAGTATTTCACGCAACTAGGGGAAAACATGAAACATTTTCTTATTGGCCGCTTTGGTCACGTGACAAGTATCGTGGCATAGATGTACTGTATTCCGGACTTTTCATGTTATTTTGCACTACTTTTTGGAATACATTGTACGGTCATTGGCTGGTTGATCCCGCGCTTTCGTCAACAACTGGTAGTGACATCTAGTGTTCAGAAACGGACTTTGGCACCAAATGTTTCAGTGGTTGAGGGTGAAAGCTTCGAGCGGAGGCCGAGACCACTGAATATTATTGAGTGTATAGCGGTGAGGAACAAATAATGGTGAATTGAGTTGCCCATTGTGACCCACTTCTGCAAGAAAACTCGCGCGTGGAGAGGCGCCTTGTTAAAGGGCCGGTTTGACGGGCGTTTTTATCGCGGCGATTTCAACGCTGTTGGCGATATCGCATCCAAAACGCCCGTCAAAACGCCCAAAACGCCAACAGCGGGTGACATCGCCAGCGAGAGAAAAAAGCCATGGTAAAACTCGATCAACAGTCAATCGACCTGCGGAGAGATATCCGTTTTTACTGAGCGTTAAAAAAGTGGCGATTATCGCGGCGATAAAAACGCCCGTCAAAACGGCCCTTTAGCCTATAGGGATACACTGAACGCGATTTACCCCATCGCGCGCGATTTTCGCACGAATCTCTTTGTTTCGGAGGCATTGCGGCATGAAATAACAAAGAAACAACGCGCGCGATGGGTAAATCGCGTTCAGTGTATCCCTAGCCTTAACTTTGACTTCCATCGCATCTTCAGATGGTGTGGCGTTCTTTGGATACGATTGGTGGATTATCCTTGGTCAGGCGGGAAACAACGAAACTCTAAACGGTCTAAAGATACACATCAACGACGTGGAGACGAGCGACGATGGCCCAAAAAACATGACGTCATGGGAATTCAAAGGCAACGCTGATTCGCACATCAGAGTCGAAAATCCAGTAGGCCTGAACAGTGGTCCGCTAACATTTCACAACAGTTTCACGATTGGCACTTACATTTATCAAGATTACACGAACAATGGGCCTATCGTTGAATGGATTGGCTACCCCGGCCCGCGGTACTCGAGTGGAACCCACTTTTGGATCTGGGACCATCTATTGTACATAAATATGGGGCACCTATGGCGGAGGTCCTCGACCATGCCGCCGGTTGAGCACTGGCATTCAACGGTGCCAACCGGCGGCTGGCATTTCGTTGGCGTCAGCTGGAATGATATGACCGGCAATCTAACGATGTGGGTGGATGGTATTGACAAGGCTTACGAACAGCACATCGACCCTGTGAAACTGTCATGCATAGGTGATGTGCTAATCGGCGCCCGGCCAAAAGACAAATATGACCATCCCCTGAAAGCGAAACTTGCTGGACTGACGATTCTAAATTGTCACCCGTCTTTCCTCTTTTCTGCTGTTTAAAAAATGTCCTAGGAACGAGGTTCGTTCCGTTCCGTTCCGTTCCGCAAATTACCAATAGCCATTTCAATCATGGTGGCATTCATGACACTTGGATCCTAGCATCAGGGAAGTAAACAAATATTCGATGATCAGCTACGAATGGTCAATCGTGGTGTTCGTAACAAACCGCACGGCAGTGGGAACCTGGCACAAAGCAGAGCATTCAAGGGCAGCGGACTAGTCTACCAACCAAGATGTCATCGATATATACTGCAGGAAGAATATCTTTATATTCAACATCATTAATCTTGTTGAGCCAGCTTTACATCAGAAAAACGTTAAACACAAATGTACTGTTCATTTGGTCGAACTCGTCTGCAAGAGGGCTATCCCTCCTGCTGTTAAGGGCGGTTTACACTAGGTTGCACCAAGTTGCAAGTTGCAGCAACTTGCAACTTGTTGCAAACTACCTGGGACGGTTTAAGGGCGGTTTACACTAGGTTGCACCAAGTTGCAAGTTGCTGCAACCTGCAACTAGTTGCAGTCCACCGGTTTTCGTTTACACATTGCAACATCCAGCGCGATAAGTTGCAAAAGTTGGCAACAAGTTGCATGAATTTGGGCGGGAACTCTTTGTTCCGCAGTCATTTTGGGTTTAGTATACGTCACATGATTTCTTGCTGTATTCTCATTGGTCAGCAACGTGCAACTTGTTGCAACTTCACCAGAAAATAGGATCTGGATCCTAAATTTGCAACAAGTTGCAGTAATTTGCAACAAGTTGCAGTAGTTAGTTGCAACAAGTTGCATACCTGTTTACACAATGCAACTTTGATGAAATTTTTGGTCTCATCAGGTTTATGCAACAAGTTGCATGAAGTTGCATATGAAAAGTTGCATGTGTAAACAGGCCTTTACACATAGAAAAATCGATGCAACATCCAGCGTGATCGAGTTGCAACAAGTTGCATGTCCGTTTACACATGCAACTTTTATGAAACTTTTTGGTCTCATCAGGTTTATGCAACAAGTTGCATGAAGTTGCATATGAAAAGTTGCATGTGTAAACGGGCCTTTATAGACCAGACAAGACATAGGCCTACAAGATGTTCTCGGCATCCTTTTAAACCTCGGACTTACTGCTCTACGGTCACAACCTGACTAGTTAAATTTTCAATTCAGTAGGGTAGACAAGGGCGTCCTTGGCCACCATGGCAGTGGCTCGCTTCCAATAGACAAATCCCAAATTGATGTAAGTGAAAAAGATGTGCGCAGTTCCGCTAATCGCAACCACAAACTCGGTCGGGTTCTACTAAATAGCGTCAGCAACAAATTTTAGCGTCGGCAAGCGTCAGCAACTTAATATTAAAAGTTGGCGTCAACAAGGTTTTACATGTTCAGGAAGGCTTTTTGGACACTGAAATAGGCCTAGACTAAAGTTTAAGCGATCATCCAGCAGTAAAGTAATGATTTAGAAAAGAAATTTAAACCATTTCTTCAAAATATTTCCGAGTGAAACAGTGGCGCCATACGAGACTGTAGCGGCAGATGTTGGAACTAGAACTAGTCTGAAGTACATGTACATGAAGTAAAGGTTTCGTCGGCAATTAAATTTGACTCGAAAAAGCCAAAATAATCCTCCATTTCATCAATTTTCTTTAAAGCAGTGCAGGTTTACACCATTGCAACAATATTTTGAGACATAGGGTACCCTGAGGATGTCATAAAACCTTGCTGACGCCAACTTTAATGTTGCTGACTCTTGTTGACGCTAAAATTGTTGCTGACGCTATTAATAGTAGGACCGCGTGTCCGAGTGTCTGAAACTGAATGACGTGATGCAGAGCTGAGAACCCACGACAGTGACGTCAAAGACGTTGCATCAGAGTCGACCATTGCTGAATCATGAGTGGCGTCACATGGCTATTTGTACTTTGCGGAACGGAACGGAACGAAACGGAACGGAACAAAGGAATCTTGGCACTCGGGACGAGGTTGTTCCGTTCCGTTCCGCAAACTACAGATTACATATGGAAATCTGTACTTTGCGGAACGGAACAAGGCAGAATTTGTACATGGTATGCCCACAAGATACTTTTGGAGCTCCTTATTATATAATGGACTTTATACCTTTTATGTACTAGCATGTCTTGACTGATGTATTGTCAATTTCTGGGCGAGTTATTTGTACATAGACAAAGGAAGTGTTGGAACCCTGCCGCCAAAACTTGTGCTACCACAGGCCCCTGTCATTTAGTGTTCCAAGGGTTAGTGAATGTTGCCCTGGAGCCCGCAAAGGCCAAACCTAGGCCGCTAAAAGCAATTCCTCCAAGGTATATCTAAATTTACATCTATGTGACCCCAGGCTTCTGCACGGCGATGTAGGCCTATCCCTCCTCCTGGTGGATGGCAATTTGGGTTCCAAGCCACGAGTAGGCTGCGGTTGGGAAGACTTTTGCAAACAGACATGACATTATCGCAGGGACCTACATATATACAATACAAACCAGTGAAAGCTTGAGGAGGTTGTTCCGTTCCGTTCCATAAACTACAGATTACATATGGAAATCTGTACTTTGCGGAACGGAACGGAACGGAACGGAACAAGGCAGAATTTGTACGTGGTATGCCCACAAGATATTGGAGCTCTTTATTATATAATGGACTTTATACCTTTTATGTACTAGCACGTCTTGACTGATGTATTGTCAATTTCTGGGCGAGTTATTTGTACATAGACAAAGGAAGTGTTGGAAACCAGCATTACCCCCTCATTTACAGCTATGAAAATCTGCCGCCAAAATTTGTGCTACCACCACAGGCCCTTGTCATTTGGTGTTCCAAGGGTTAGTGAATGTTGCCCTGGAGCCCGCAGAGGCCAAACCTAGGCCTACAATCCATTATTTAAACCGCGAAAGCAATTCCTCCAAAGTATAATCTAAATTTATGTGACCCCAGGCTTCTGCACGGCGGTGTAGGCCTATCCCTCCTCCTGGTGGATGGCAATTTGGGTCCCAAGCCACGAGTAGACTGCGGTTGGGAAGACTTTTGCAAACAGACATGACATTATCGAAGGGACCTACATGTATATACAAACCAGTGAAAGCTTGAGTAGGTTGTTCCGTTCCGTTCCGCAAACTACAGATTACATATGGAAATCTGCACTTTGCGGAACGGAACGGAACGGAACGGAACAAGGATAAATATGCCTACATGTAACATATGTAACGTGGCACATATGCGAAAGAAGTGCTGGCTGTTGATTGGTTAGCGGCTGTTACATCTGTCGATTGACGAGGACATGGTCTTGTGGAACGATAAGAACGGCTTTTATTCACAGCAAAGTATGACTTGTTTACATGTGGCGCATCCCCATGCTGAAGCCAAGTTCCTACCTACCAACCCAGGTGGCAGCACTCGGACTCACTAGACAGTGTTTCCAAAGAAGCGGGAATGGGGGAGTCATTTTCAAGCTGCTGGTCGCACAAAAAGCCCAGTTAGGCCCACTGCCTTCCGTCACGCCGCCGCAGTAATAGCGTGTTCGGTTGTCCCCAAAGCAGAGGAAGCCCCATCTACCGCACGTGTTCCCAATCCGACTTCCTTTTTTGCTCGGGGGAAGCCTCTCTGGGGGGAGGGGGCAGAAGACGGTTCTTTGCACGAAATCCGCGTGAAAAAAGCGTTTTTTGCTGCCTCCCCTATATAGTATATACGGCCCTGCCTTTGGGCAAAGTTTTCCTTTCAAGTTAGTGTTAGGCCTGATCCTGTGTACAACCTTTAGCTCTAAGGGTCTCAATCTTTGAGAATTTGATAGCAGTACCCTTAAAGAGTTGTACGGGAGATTCTGTACTCTCCATTCCCAAATTTTTAAGGTTAAAGTTCGACTTTAAGCCAACATGGAGGGTGCTTTCAGACATCCTTTGCAAATTTGGCCTATACCACCGACAGCGTTGGTAATTTACAATAGGCCCATTTTGGAAAGTTTTAGGAGGTGATCTCAACTACTGTGTTTGCTCCCAAATTTAAGGGGTATTGGGTTAATATTCAGCCTTTTCCTTAATTAGGAACAACATAAGGAGCTCCAAAAGTATCTTGTGGGCATACCACGTACAAATTCTGCCTTGTTCCGTTCCGTTCCGTTCCGCAAAGTACAGATTTCCATATGTAATCTGTAGTTTGCGGAACGGAACGGAACAACCTACTCAAGCTTTCACTNAAGTTAGGAAATTTATAGTTGGATTTTCTACGGACCTTTATGCAGCTATCAACTCAAGGCACGGACCCCCCTCCTCACCAACTCGACGTTTGTGCAGATTTCACAGGCCGGTGACTCGACATTTATCCACCCGTGGCCACGTTTTTAAAGGCGGGGGATTCACTGAATGACACTAAAGTCATAGTGCAGCACTCACTATTCAGGAACCCAACAACACCGAACCATTGAAACACTCGTTAGCATGGTTAGGGCACTCGCTTCCAACTCGTCAGAACATCTTTGCAGCTAATGCCAGTGGAAGAAAATACTAGTTAGTAGCAGTTAGTCAGATTTTTCGGGTCAAAAATTCGAGATAATCCTTAAGGTTAAATGTAAAGTGACTCGAAATCTCGAATTTTTGACGCAAAAAATCTTGCTAACTGCGCACTAAATGGAGAAAATAAGGCTGGGGACACCTCCTTATGACGGCTCCCTAGCGCCCCCGAGCCTTGTGTTCCAAATTTAGTGTGCAGTTAGCCAGATTTTTTGCGTCAAAAATTCGAGATTTCGAGTCACTTTACATAAACCTTAATGATGGGCAGACTGCGGTCACATAGCGCAAATAACGCAGAACGCTTCAGTACTGAAGTGGTTAACGCAACAGAAACCAAATTTCCTTCATGAAAACTGAGAAACTCTTGTTCTCTAAACATGTATCTTTTAATATCAATTACAAGCAACATTGGCCAATCTTGACAAAAGAAGAAACCTATCGGCCCTGACAGTTTCTCACATTTCGGTGCATGCTTTTTTTTAGGTGGAATTGTTCTCATTATCAATGTTCCAGGGCACAAACACTTCGAATATCTTGCCTCTGGTTTCCAGTTTGCATTTGGAACATTAATTCCGTTCATAATTATATCATTTAGTAATATCATGATAATTATCACCATAAGGAAAGCTGCTGATAAGAGGACAAAAATATCACAAATGCCACAGAAAGAAGGAGCTCAAGAAAAAGACACAACACGGTTCCTTACACGAATGTTAATTTTTTAGTCCAGTAAAAATATGAAAAAAATCCCTTGACCCCAAACAAATTGCAATAGTTTGTTTTATGACTGGAACTTGTTGTATGGGTGTCAAGGAACATCCCACCCAAAATCCCCCAAAATCTGACGACGGGAAATTACGTAATCGGCATAAATCCAATATGGCCGCCAAAATACTTTTTGAGGTGGTGTATCTCCTTAACAGTTGCTTTTAGGGCCTATAAATGTATTACAAATGTATATAAATGTGGTACCAAAGAATGGATTAAACCCATCAAAAGGACTGGGGGACGTAGATATGACGTACTTATGACGTTATAGTGATATTTCGACATGAATATGACATCACTGCCACACAGAACACCCAAATCACTAGGTCTACGCACCAGAATCCCAATTAAAGTAGCCTATGCATATCCTTTATGTGCTAGTCATCAATGCAAAAAGTGAACTCTCTTTTTAAGTCATGTTTCAACACTGATCATCATTACAAAATTCACGAAAATATCCCTCTGCTGTCTGCAGAGAGTCCAAATCTTCTGTGTCAATTGAATGTTCCTGCATGTGCCTTCTTGGCATTCCCCACAAGCACTGGTACATTCAAGTTCATGTTTTCTGCAACCACATTGCTTGTTGTCGTAGAGTCCCTTTGCACTGACATCAGTCATCTTCATGAGTGATTCTGGTGATGGTAACGAATCCATTGTTCTAGGATAAAATGAACCGTTCTTTAAGGTCCAGCCCCATTCCTCTGGTCGAACGTCATTTACTTTTCCCACCCACGTTTGAAGTTGGTGGTAAACAAGGAGTTAATGGCATTTGACAAGAGTCAGGTGCTGGTGGAGGCTGCGAGCATCAATATTAGTTATTTACCGACCACTTTGTTTATGATGAACCGCTTTTTCCGCAAGATATCTAATGTATGGAGTACCCCCCTCACGCCGCCATAAGGGGAGACTGCATACACAAAACTTTCCAAGCACCTGCTTCCGAAGAGAACACCTTTGCAAGTTTCCTTTCCATCCTGTGCTGTTTAAGAGCTTCACTTTTGCCGATACTAAAGAGTTGAGAAGATGCCTCACATCCAGACATTGCATTGGATGAATGGAAGGACCTGGCAAATATGTGGACCGAGCTTGTCTTATGTTTAACACAGGGAACCTTGAGCTTCCTTTCTCAGATCTAAAATGAAAGGTTTCAAACGGTGGCACATGAGGATGAGAATGAGAATATCGGTGTCTTCTCCAATGACATGGGTCACTCCTTTCATTGAATATTCTCCTCCCATCAAGTTGTGAATGCAGCGGAAAGCTACTTGTCTCCCTTTGTGGTGGTGGGAAGGGGGATGCATTGGATATCTTTGAGAAAAAAAGCAGTTCGCAAACAAAGTGGCCAGTAGGATACCTAGTGCTGATGTTCATAACCTCCCCAGCGTCCGACTCTGCCAAATACCATTCACTCCGAGTTTACCACCATGTCCTGGGTGGGAGAAGGAAATGACCTTCGAGCAGAGGAATTCTGCTGGATCTTAAAGAACGGTACGCTTAAATCCTAAAACAATGGACCCGTTACCATCACCAGAAACACTCGTGAAGGTGATTCTGTGACAAAAACCGATGTAGCTGCAGAAAACATGAACTTGAATGTACCAGTGCTTGCTGGGAATGCCGAGAAGACACAAGCAGGAATATTCAATTAACATCAACCTAGAGGAAGTTACACGTAAGTAGGGAAGTTTGGTAAGCCTATGATTTACGTCTACGTTTACGATTTAACGACGTCATGACGTCATCACAGAGTAGGTTTCCCGTGTAATTTAAAATGTTGTCGATGTATCCCATTTTTGGCCGGCCCTCAAAGACATAGGTTCATCATTCATGTCAAAATATCACTATGACTTCATAACTACGTCATATCTACGTCCTTCACTGCTTTTGATGGGCTAAATCCATTCTTTGGTACCACATTTATATACATTTGTAATACATTTATAGGCCCAAAAAGCAACTGTTATGGAGATACACCACCTCAAAAAGTATTTTGGTGGCCATATTGGATTTATGCCGATTACGTAATTTCCCGTCGTCAGATTTTGGGGGATTTTGGGTGGGATGTTCCTTGACACCCATACAACAAGTTCCAGTCATAAAACAAACTATTGCAATTTGTTTGGGGTCAAACTTATATTTACTGGACTATTTGTATCAGTCGCATATGTAGTGACATCACTACCGCTCAGGATTTTCTACGTAATCATGGATATTCCCCAGGTTTCAGAAATTTATGATATGAGTAATTGGTACTGGAATATGAGGTACAATATAATAGATTGGATTCTGTTCGACTGGTGGGCTTTTAATTATTGCATTAATTTTTACTTGTATTGTGTTGGGGGAGGCAAACAATACAGGGAGGATACCAAGAAAGTTGTACAAGAAATGTTGAACTGTACTATTTGTAGATGAGATAAAACATTACTGACATCAACTTTGATTGCAACCAGCCCCGAATGAACACAAATGGTAACTTCGTGCGTAAGACAATTAGCATAATTCGCAGAGGACGCTCCCACTCCCACTCCCACTCCCAAGGCAATTGTTTGGTTACATTCTTCCATGCTTTGCTAACTGCTAGATCTAATTTCAAACAGGGGAAAAACGACTTAAAGGAGAATGGTACGCGATCTCTGACCGATATTTTGACTGTCGACATAGAGGGAGCCATCTAGCTGCAGCAAAACCCACTACAAAAACCCACTACAAAATGTATGTAGTACATTGGGTCCATTCACCAACGACGTAGTTAGTCCATTGGGTGGAGAGTGGCGCACACGGCGATGGTGGCGCCGGCTGTCGACAAAAGTGGCAATACCGGGCTTTGCTAAGGCTGCTGCTAGCTGATCAGCAATATGTCGAGATTGGCGTGCACTAATTTGGGTCAGGAAAGGCGGAAACACCTTTGACATGGACCTTGGCACTATTATGAGTTGTGGTGGTGAATGAAAGCCAAGCGTTCTCATTTCTTGTTCACAATGAATGAAGAAAACTCAGTCTTCGCTGAAGGTCGTGTTTGTCATGCAGGGTCAATTTCCATAACAGGCCATTTTAATTCCTGGTGGTTGAGCAATTCACAACCTGTTGGCACCCTGTCAATCCCACAAACAATTCAAACCATCTACCAGCATGACCATTGCGTTTAAGGGAGTATGGGCAAAATAATTTTCATCAAAGTGCCCCAAAATTACATTTCGAATAAAATACTTGAAATCATAGGATATATAATGAAAGGCCTCGATGAGTAGAACACAGTGACAAAAAAATATTGGTTTGAAGATATTCAAGAAAAAGTGCTGTCCATTTACTTTTCCCCGTGAGTGTACATCTTGGACTGTATGATACGAACGGACAAAATTTTCTTGGAGTAGCTGCGTGAGATTGGCTGATAACTCACTCTGTTGTGCTATGTTCATCTTGACTATACCTAAGAGGTGTGACATCACTACTATGACGTGGCGTAGTCTTACGACGTAGCCAATACACGTGGGGCTCCACGATGTGCTATGTTCTGCTTCAGTGGTGAACCGCGGAGGAACTAACGTCACGACGTGGCGCTGTGAGCGGTGCGACCGAAGTTTCTTGTTTCTGGCGTTATTTCCATTGACATGATTGATGTCTGGCGTGAAATCGACCATTTTGTTTCGGCCGTCTGGCAGTAAAATCTACATCGTCTTGTAGAAGATGAAAATAAAAATTTCTGCATTTTTCGGTGCTTCTTACCTTAAAATGAAAAGATAGGATGACGATAATGGTAGGTAGCAACGTCTTTATCTCATATTCCTGTAGAAAAATGTTCAGCTGATTTTTTTCATGACGCAACATCAACACTTAAAATGACGTCGCTTCGGTCGCACCGCTCGCAGCGCCGACAAGTCGGGATAGACGGCATGCGGGTTTCTGAATTTTGACGTCAGTGACCTTTTACCATGCATGCTTGCCTAACATTTTAGGCTTAGGCTCAACACGAAGAGTATTGTCCAGCACAGCAAGTCGCATTTAGGATCAATCTCTTCTGTCTAGTGAGTCATGGAAGACAACAGACAAGTTTTCCCAGTTAGTTATTAAGGAAACTGGCAAAATTTGGGCCATTTAGTCTTTGTACGAAGCAGCTTGTTGGAATTTGCCTACAAATGAACATCTAGCCTCCCCTGCCTTCACAAACTGTTTCCTCGAGGCAGCCATCTTGAATGACGTTAGTTGCATGTATATGGAGCTGATAGACCAAACGATTGACAAGTTATGCAGCAAGAACACAAAGTTTAAGATGGCCACCTGGCGACCATATTTGATATCTGATTGCAACTAATAGGGTACCTTAATCAATAGGGCACCTCTCCAGACCCATTGATGTGCAGAAGATACATATTAGTCGGATTGTGGAAGTTCTGAAGGAGAATAAAATCATGCGATGGACCTGGAACTCGTCTCAGATAACGCCCCCTACTCAACCTTCTTGAGCAGTACAGGCAGAATGATGTGGGAGGGTTTCCGTCAGCAGAATTAACTTTGACGTTTTCCAATCATTAACCATTTTAACCAAAACCTTAAATTTCGTTATCATCAGATAAATATTTCATAATCAATAGGATCAATGGGATTTTCGCATGGACAGAGATGCAATAATTCAAGTGATTTATTCGACAAATAATTCGATCTGGTGATGAAATCATTTTTGGATAACCCATGGAAACGTGGCAGAGTGAGATCTAGCTCCAACATTTTCATAGTCAGAAGCACCAGTTTCAGGACTTCAAATCAATGACATCAACAACCTGCTTTTGTGGTCAGAAATGCTGACCATCACCAACATGAGAAACTGGACCCAGACAATGCCAGACTTCTGTGGACCCACATTGTTGGTAGTATCGCTGAAAGGGTAAATGTCGTCCTGGGTATATACAAAGATTACCCAGGATCTCAGTCTTCACTAAAACAATACCCTGGGTGTAGTTTCAGTAGCCGAACATCACCCAGCTTCCGCAATCTGTGCCTAGGAACGAGTCCTATTTAGAAATCCCGTGGAATCTTGCGGTCTCGCGCTGCGGTACTTGTTGAGTGTAGCTATTCATGACATTCTTTAGGCGGTCACGTGACCACGGGTGAGACAACCTAGAACCCAGGTGTCATACTACGATGCTGGGTGATGTTCGGCTACCGAAAGTACACCCAGGGTATTGTTTTTGCGAAGATTGAGATCCTGGGTAATCTTTGTGTAGGCCTATACCCAGGACGACATTTACCCTTTCAGCGGTAGTATCCACTTGACTTCGATCTGCATCAACTGCTTACAGAAAGTGAACTTATTTTGCTTTTACAATGCCTACACCTCTCAAAGTCAGAATTACCATGCCACAGCCATAAAAGTAATGTTACAAAAGAACACTTGGTAAAAATTTAGAATTTATTATTACTTTGATTACAAAGGAGCCACCTGCAGACAAACTTCTTTACCATGTTTACAGTATATATCACACTTCACTAGTAGTGAACAAGAGAACAAATAGGAGGATAAAAGATAAGGTTTCTCGATTCTGCATCAGCGCAGGTGTAGCAGTTTTGAGAAGTGCTGTAAGTGAGTGAGGTCACTACCATATTCTGAGGAACTGAATGACCAAACCTCAACAAGCCACTGTATGGACCTCATCACAAGGCCACAGGATGGCAAAACATTTCAACACCAGACAAAACTGGCTGTGGAACAGACGGATGCTGACGATGAAGGATTCATATCCTGGCTCCAAATCTTTTACACAATCTTGACAAATTATGTCTGGATTTTACCAGTAACCATTGGAATCCCAGGAAATATCATTTCAATTTTTGTTGCAAATCGCAAACATAACAGAAGTCGCTCACCATGTGTTTATATGACAGCCATGGCAGTCGTGGACACTGGAATGCTGTTACAGCAATCTTTGTCATTTCCCTGGCCTGAAGCATTGTGGGGGATCGGGGCTTTCATCAAAAGGCGTGAGCTCCTCCTTCAGTAAGTAGTCACATTTGTTAGGTGGAGGTAAATTTGGTGCGTTCACTGTGCCACAGAAGTTTGCCTGGCTCAACTTTGATTTCTGAAGGTTCTTACTCTGCACAACTGACCAACCTTCTGCACCGCGTACCATCTGCATACCACACGCAGCACCATGTGCATACCGTACTCATATCTTCCACGCGGACATGGCGGATGTCGCGCGGTGTGTCGAAGGCACGCAATGAAGATGTAACGTCATTCGCGTGTGGTGCGCTGTGATGATGCGGGAAAGACGGGTGACGTGCCCGTACCATACGCAATTAAGTGCAACTTACCTTCCGCGTGGCGTACGAGAAAGGTACGCAAATAAAGGTAGGTCAGTTGTGCTCTGCACTGTACATGTACCTTTAAGAAAAGATGTCTGGGGAGTAACTGTGTCGTATAAGGTTTCAAGTCAATGGGTCATATGAATAAAGACTAGCAAACGCTTTTACTTCAGAATTGTACAGCATTGCCTAGTGCATTTGTATTGCAAAATTCAAGTAAAAGTATTTACTAGTCTTTATTCATATGACCCATTTTCTATTATGATACGAAAATACTTCTGACATGTAAGTTCCTTGAAATTGAATGGTTTTGAATACTGTTCTTCCGAATACCGGTCAGTCGGCAGTGTTCTACAGCAATACATTTTGAGGCCCGCTGGGGTGCAAAAACATGCCAAATCGTCAATCAGACACGCCTCGCTTGCTTACCATTTCCAGTTAACCCTATTCGGAGCCCCACCTGAAGGGTCGGGCTCCGAATTACTATGTAATCGGGGCCTTATGCATACGAACACACGGTAACCGGTATTCGGAAGAATACCCAGTATTTCGTCACAACACAATATACAACTGACTACATAAATTATATAGATTATAAATTATCTAAATTATATAGTCAGTCCCCGAAAATTTGCGTTTCAATATATTTCCAGATTCATATGGTATAATTGCTTTGCAATTGGCATGATGTCCGGTTGGTTCCTAGCTGAAATGTCTATAGATCGCCTTATTGCTGTTAGATTTCCAATGTTGGCACTGACCATGTGTTCTACAGTTCGGGCAAGAAAGATTGTCACGTTATCAGCGATTATGATTATTATGCTAAATGTTAACATATTTTATACTATGAAACTTGAAAAGGATACACTGACAGGTAGCCTACGTTCATGCACTTTTTTACATGTTCAATCACTTTTTTGACAACAAATCACAAACCCGTTACATATGTCATGAATCCTCATAAAGATACGCCTATAATAAAAATTTGGAGACGATCCAGTCATTAGTTCAGGAGTTATTGCACTTTTTGTCTTGTCGGTTTTTGCCACCTGGTGGCCAAACCATGAATCAAATCGGGCCGACACGTGGTGCCGTAGGTCATCTGACATAGCGGTATATACCTTGTGCGATCTGTTTAGTGGCCGCGGCCGGGGAGATCGTCGTGCCTAGATTTTCTAATAATACACGTTCCCGCCGACCAAGTGGAGCGCATAGGCGTAACAAAATTAATGTCCTTGGGGCCTAGCTACATAACCATATTAGTCGGACGTCCCATGTCGTTTTTCCCACAAATGAAACGCGATCCCCATCCCGAGGTAGTTGTCGAACATGACCCTTGTAGGATTGCGTATCATTCACTACTACGGCACGTTTGTTAGATTGTATTTTATAACTTGCCGGGAACGTGTGTAATTGGAAAATCAAGGCACGACGATCTCCCCGGCCGCGGCCACTAAATACATCGGATACAGTATGTACAGTCTTGTTCATATTAATATCAACACCGATTATCTCAAATATCTCATAAACCACCAAACCAATTTAATGCGGTTTTCTGCATAAGGTCAGGAATCTTGTTGACTACAACATTACTGGGCATCAATGTTTTTGCACCAGATTCACTTCTTCATTGCGTAAGCTGTCATTGAAAAAATTCCTTGCCTAGAATGAAGTTATGCCAAAATAAAGGTGATTAGCAAGTTAGTCAAAATCGGTCGTTTAGTTTTTGAGAAATTGAAACACCACTTGTGTTCCACTACCAACGACTTATGAGACGGCCCCTACATACCGTAGAATCACCTTTCTCCGGTCAGTGTCAGATATGCAAGGCTTCTATTTATTCATTGTCTGTTCATGCCCATTTTCGTTAGCGGCCAATGACAGTTCGCCATGTAGTCCCAGGTGAATTCATGCCACTGTGACGATGACTCCGCGGTGACGAAGGCGTTTCCCATTGAACTTTGAAGTTTATAATGAAGTGACCGGAGAAAGGTGATTCTACGGTAATAATGCAAACCATACACCATGCATGGGTCACTGTATGGGCATAGATAAATGTTGTGACCTGTACTGGTTATTCATGACATTGGATTGTAAAAAGTAACAGGCATTGAGAAAGAACTTAGTAGCCTTTGTCTTCTTTGTTTGAAGTTAACCAGTGCATGAATTAATCACTAAAGCCTGCCACACACTATTATTATGTAACACTTTTTACAAAATGAATATGACTCAGAGCTGTTCTATAGATCTATGCATTTTGTATGCATTGACGGCCTACACAAGGGACATGAAGTATGGTTTGCATTATTATGTAGGGGCCGTCTCATAAGTTGTTCACGGCCGTTTGAACGTAGTGCTTCGTGTGCATGTCTATCTCCTAAGGCGTGATGACCATATTTGGCAAACGTTGTGGTTAGTTTGTGGTTTGCGGTCAAAACCCGGGAGCACTAAACTAGAAGTACACAAACAAGTATTCTCCCTGCAAATTCAACCTTGATTAGGTAAGAAGTGACGCTAATAAAGTATAGAATCATTTTCTTGATCCATCGAGAATAAACGGAGATTTTGACTTTAACCTGTTTTCAATACAAAATCATTCCACTTTTGGCATTGTTCGCCTTTATAATTTGCGTGAATGGGAGGTACGTTGTATTGTATTTCATTGTGTTGGTCTACTCGAAACGCGAGCCGTTCATTAGAAATGTTGGCAAAGAGAATCCTCATGAAGCAATCGGCATTAGCTTAGTGAGAGATCCCTCTACTAAGTTATAGAATGATTTTTTAAGATAGTCCTTTACAGCCAAAAACAATGGCATGAAACTGTGATGTGGGCGTACACATGGATTTACGGCCTATTGTAAGTTCATGCTAAATAGGTATAAAGAGGAAGGGCCTGGCGCGTTATTTCCAGTTGTTACCGCTTGGCGTCAGCAGCGCATGGGACCTCACAGCTCATTAAATTTGAGAATAATATCCACTTCAAACGGCCGTGTGTTGGTAGTGGAAGACAAGTGGTGTTGATATAGCTTTACAAAAACGTCAATTTCTCAAAAACTAAACGACCGATTTTGACAGTAACTTGCTAAATCACCTTTATTTTGGCATAACTTCATTCTAGCAAAGGAATGGTGGTGAAAAATCCAGAAACAAAAACGTTTTTTGGACCTTCTTTTCAATGACAGATTACGCAATGAAGAAGTGAATCTTGTGCAAAAACATTGATGTCCAGTTGTAGTCAACAATATACACATACGAGATTAGATCAGTTGCAACTATAGGTCATCGTCGTGGAGATTTCTCGGGAGCGCACGGGATGCGCACTGGTCGTTTTGACTTGTCAACACCAAAGTACATTTTTGCTTTCAGTGAAGGATTGCCGGTGGATCGCAAAAGTTTGCTGTCTTTTGTTGCTTTTTTGCCCAGCTTTGCATTTACCTCTACCTATTCCAGTAGGCCTAATCGAAGTAATAATGGTGCAGTATTTCAAATCGTTACCAACATGAAAATCAGGTGCGATATCCAGGAAAACGTGCCAAGTTCGGTCGTCAAATGGGCGAAAATTGCGATATACGTGGCCGTAGATCGCGAATTCACTCCATTCTTCGGTCGCTGTCTTGCATGTTGGTGAGATAGCCTTGTATATTTGACTGAAGAAGACAAAATCAACATTTTCCCCCTGTCGGCTGACATTTTCTCACTGTAATACTTCTTTCACTGCAATACTTTTTTAGGTGGAGATGCTCTCATTGTCAATGTTCCAGGACATAAATACATCGAATACCTTGCCTCTGGTTTCCAGTTTGCGTTTGGAACATTGTTTCCTTTCATGATAATATCATTTTGCAATATCATGATAATTATCACCATTAGGAAAGCCGCTGATAAAAGGACAAAAATATCACAAGTGCCACAGAAAGGACCTCAAGAAAAGGACACAACAAGGTTCCTTACACGAATGTTAATTTTTGTATCAGTTGCATACGTAGTGACATCACTACCCCTCAGGATTTTCTACGTAGTCATGGATATTCCCCAGGTTTCAGAAATTTATGATATGAGTAATTGGTACTGGAATTTGAGGTACAATATAATAGAATGGAGTCTGTTCGACTGGTGGGCTTTTAATTATTGCATAAATTTTTACCTGTATTGTGTTGGCGGTGGCAAACAATACAGGAAGGATACCAAAAAGGTTGTACAAGAAATGTTGAACTGCTGCACTACTTGTAGATGAGATAAAACATTACTGACATCCGGCCCCAAATGAACACAAATGATAACTTGATGCATAACAGAATTCGCATAATTCGCAGAGGACACTCCCACTCCCATGGCAGTTGTTTGGTCACATTTTCCCCATCCTCTATGCTTTGCAAACTGCCAGATCTAAAGCCTAGCGAACATCGGCCTTGCCACTGGAAGCAACTGAACGAAACAGTCCCTACTGCGCGTACTGCGCACACTGGTTAGGACAGGTCACTGCGGCAACAAAAGTGACCCAATCCAGTCTTTAATCTGGAGTGCGCACATCAGACAGGCAATGGTACTGAATGCTACACGGAAATTGTCGATGTCGTCCGATCAGACCACTCGGGAGTCATGTGAAAACATTCACGGGGCCACACGACTGTTTGAAGCTAGTGCTTCGTGTACATGTCTATCTCGTAAGCATTGATGGCCATATATGGCAAATGTTGTGGTTAGTTTGCGGTTTGCGGTCAAAAACTGCGAGCACTAAGCTAGAAATACACAAACAAGTATTCTCCCCGCAGATTGATCCTTGATTAGGTAAGAAGTGACGCTAATAAGTTACAGAATCATTTTCTTGATTCATGGAGAATAAACCATGATTTTGACTTTAACGATCCCTGGCTCCTTGAGGTCCCTCGTGCCAGAGGAGCCTATGGGGATCGTTCTGTACATATTTTGGGGCCCAAACTCTGGAACGAGCTGCCTTGTGCTCTGCGCGCCGCCTCGAGCAAACACACTTTTAAGAAAAACCTTAAAACTTACATTTTTAAGAAAACGTTTCACTGATTTTACTTGTACATATATGTTTTATTCTTGTCTCACTTATGTCCAGTGCTTAGAAAATGTTTTACCATTAATGTAGCACTTTTAATCTAAATAAATTATTATTATTATTATATATATAAACCTGTTTTCAATAGAAATTCATTCCTCTTTTGGCATTGTTCGCCCTTTATAATTTGTGTGAATGGGAGGTACGTTGTATTGTATTCCATTGAAGGCCTACTCGAAACGCGGGCCGTTAAATAGAAATGCTGGCAAAGAGATTCTTCATGAAGTAGTTGGCATTAGCTTAGTGAGAGATTCCTGTACAAAGTTACAGAATGATTTTTTAAAGATAGCCTTTTACTGTCAAAAAATGGCATGAAACCTTGATATGGGCGTACACATGGATTTACGGCCTATTGTAAGGTCGTTCTAAATAAGGATAAAGAGGAAGGGCCTAGCGTTTGACGGAATGGTTATTACCAGTTTTTACCGCTTGGTGTCAGCAGCGCATGGGACATCATAGCTCATTAACATTGAGAATAATTTCCACTTCAAACAGCCGTGGCCAGGTGTGCTCCACAAATGAGGAAATTCATTGCCAGCGCACGTACACCGAAAGCGACTGAAGACGACTGGAAGCAACCACTGGCAACGAGTGCAAAAAATGTGCAACTGGCAGGCACTAGCGGCAACGGTCTGCAATAGCATTGCCAGTGCGCGTACATTGGCCTGTTTGAACATCTGATCAGTTGCTGCTGGTTCAAGGTAGTCGCCAGCCGTTGCCGGAAATGCCATTGCTAGTAGTTGCTTCCAGTTGCAAGGCCGATATACACAAGGCCGATGTTCAAACAGGGGAAAACCGACTTAGGCTGCTGCGGTAGTCAGGAAATAAATTTTCCATTCCAAACAGCTGATCAGCAATATGTCGAGTTTGTGGCGTACGCCTGCCTATACATGTATTTGGGTCAGGAAAGGGGTGTCCTTACAGGAAGTTGGATCAAAACCAAATTCGGTTGGGCACCTCCTCTGATCCCAAAACTACAACTCTTGAATATCAAGCTGGTTGAGCAAACAGTTCTCTAGAAGTTGAATGCAAAATCCAAGATGGGTGGCTGGCGGCCATAAAAATCTGCCCACACCCAAAATCGATGCGGCACTCCCTAATGTCTGAGACATTAGGGAGGTTGAGATCAGCGACTTATCACGGATCCTTATACGTATACGGATCGAAATGTACACAAAATCGGCCCTCATTGTACAGAATTCTATCCGTATACAAATGGTATACGTATAAGGATCCGTGATACGTCGCTGATCTCAACCTCCGATCCCTAATAGCATGGCCCTAAAACGTAATGCTGATTTACCATGCCGTTTTGAAACAAGAGCAGGACATCGGAGCGATGTCTATGGTTTCCGATGATCAGTTTACTACTCTAGAGCCAGTTATCTGTGACTTTGACCTCTGACCTTGAGAAGTATTGCGTAACTGGAACAGGGATCCTTGATTAAACAAATCGGGGATGGTTAATGCAGGCTTCTAATTACTTTTCCCCGGAAATTCTGAGTAGATTTGCACTTTAGAACTGTTTGACCTTGACCTTGACCTCTGACCTTCAAGGTCATTGCGTAATCTGAAAGCTCATCCTTGATAACCTAGGTGTAGGTGAAGGTTTTAGGTCTCTACCATCACCGGATTCTGACTTATGTCATGTTATCAAATTTGAATATCAAATCTCACCACGATATCAGCAAATATCATGCGACCGAGCAGGTGCAAACTGAAAATTTCAGTTGCAATAACATC
>NMRB01002061.1:98880-120870 GCA_002633025.1 Notospermus geniculatus | reverse complement strand
TTTGCTGTTCATGGTCAAGCTGGCTTTGTTTGGCGATTCCACCATTCTAATCTTGTCATCCTCAACTTGCAGAATGGTGTCATCATTCTCAGAAGGCCATATAATACGGCATCCGTTAGAAAGACACCACTCTTTGAACTTCTCCACATTGGGTGAATTTACATTATGTGGCTCGAAGGTGTAACCTTTGTCCACCGACAGAATGATAAAGAAGCGGTCATTTCCACGGAGAATGGATTGGAGGCCAGGTGCTCTCATCAGTTCTAATCCAGCCAACTGGCTGTCGCCACAGCGGGGGGTACATGCTGCTGCAATTGGAAAGCCAGCAATTATGTTTCCAGTAGTGCCCACCAATGTTGACAAGGTAACACAGTGTCCCCCCTTCTTTGGAAAGTACAGTTTTTTTTTGCATCCCATAATCCGATGAGTTTTGAACTTTCACTTTTTTTGAATCCAGGCATGCACCAACTGGCTGGCGATCTTGACCACTTGGGTCTTCGAAAAAGGACATCACTGTGGAATGGAATGGTGACTGGAAGCTAGAAATCAGTTCTAAACACTGGTCCTTCTCTGGCTCTGACCCTGACACCACAAAACCTGGCAAGGAGGAGCAATGAGTGACATAGTGAATTAGCTGCCCCCAGAATACATGCCTTGCACTGTGCAGATCAATTTGAAAAGTTGTAGCTAAATCCCTGAAATCAGGGTTTGCTCTTAACTTCATTCGGAAGAGCAGAACCTTGGCTGCAACGTCAAGGCCTCTGTCCCTAAGTACAGAATTTCTCTGTAGCCACACTAAATTCCAAAAATCAATAGGTTTCATTCCGGTAAGGTTGTGTAGCTGATCTTTCTTGAGCAGCCATGGCTTTCTGTGACAGTTTTCCTTCTGCCGAATATCCAAAGGCCACTCATTTCTAGAATACTGACGATCATATTGAGAATCGCTGTCACCATAAACGTAGACTTCAGTTGTATCATCCGATCTATTTCCATTGTCACTTGCACTGATACCTTCTGTTCCCATTCCATCATCCGTAGAATCCATATCCACATGGTCACTGCCTTCTGCATTTGCACTTAAGCCTGTATCCTCACCCTCATCCACATGATCATCACAATCAACATTAATGCCACCTTCACATACATTCTCGTTGCCACCCATATCCTCAGTTCCATTTGAATCATCATCGCCCATATCCTCAGCACAGCCCATATCCTCAGCATCACTCGTATATTCCATACGGTAACACATATCCTCATCACCGCTAGCATCTTCCTTAGCATACTTCTCATCCTCATTCCCACTCATGTAATCCTCACTCTCATCACTAATGGTACTCATATCCTCAATGTCCCTCACATCCACATCATCACTGCCATCAACAATCTCATCGGCCTGTTCTCCAGTCAGGCTGCCATTATCGCTTGGATCCTGTGTGCCTGGGTCAACTACACCCTCAGCGGAAACGCCGGTGACCAGCTGCTCAGCACTCTCATGTTCTTTTGAGATCTGAAATAAAGTTGAATAGCATTTCATTTTCAAGGCAAAGTACAACAAAGAATAGCTACATCAAATGAGGAGAAGGCCCAACAAGATGATTTTGATGATGCATGATGCTTAGGTCCTCTCATCTCCAAACTAACCTCTTAACAGCCAGTTTTTGATAATAAAATCAGGCACACTCCGAATTGTAGCCATATCTGCTTTTGAGTTGCTGCATGATTTTGCTATAAGATTGAGGGGTATATGTGTGGGAACATTAGCTTCCGTCATTTTTCTCTTATTTTGACAATAATAACCACTTACCATATCATGCGAGTAAGTGATGGTGACGACGTTGTCTTCTAGCTTGGTGCAAAAACCATGGTCAGGGTTGGGGACCGTCCATGGCGTTGTGATCGCGCAGTTGTTCGAGCTGTCTGTTTCATCAACAATACGGAGGTTTACGGGGTTTTCCAACTTGGCATTGTCTTTGAGGTACTCCTGGATCATCTGGTACGGATTGATACTTCCAATATTCCTTAGTGTTTGCTTCGCTGAATCGTTGATATGACGTGGGACAAAGAAAAAAGGCCATATCCCCGGGATGGCCATTCTAGCCACCTGACATATGGTTATTTGTTCGGCAACTGAGTTCCTCTGGAGACTTTGAAAAACCTTTTGGTAGTCCGTTTGGTTTACGAAGTAAAGTCCATGAATCAGTCGTTGACAGCATTGCTCCCCGAAAAGGGCACACATGGTTATCTTGGTCAGACTTTTTCCTAAACTGATGGCGGCAAAGATGGCAATAACTAGGCCTTGTATCTACACACACCCTCCATGATTGATGTCTATCAAAATTGCTGCTGCGACCATCTTCATCCCTGAGCACCTTTCCACACCTCTCACACATCAGCACACCCATCTTGGCTCTAGTGCAAACTGTGTAGGACTATGTAGGAACCTCAAAAGGCCTGGGTGAAGTCATGGTTACATCATCCAAGACATGGACACCAACAAAATGACACAAAAGAGAACAACTGATGATCTATTCAATGTTATTCATTGCCCCATAAGTCCATTGCTGACAGAAAGGCCTGCACCATTTGAAAAGAATTCTCTACTAGGCCTGAAGGGGCAAGGTCATTCTTACAAAGACAAAGATATTACATGATATTGCATGATATGACACAACCATGTTCAATCCAATCCATGTTCAAATAGATGGCTCATTCAGCACATCCACAGGCAAGGTTTTTGGGACGACAAGTGAGTGAAGTCAGAAGCAAAAGACGTGATACATTTATGTGTAAGCTTTGTGACCAGCATCAGCTTTGATGTAAAATGAAACAGGCATGCATCTGAGCTTGCCATTTCTTGTGCAAGAAAAGGTGCCCGTGGAAGGGCCACATTTGATAAGATGGGAGAAATCAAGAAACACGAGAAAGGAATAGATCTTGCCCTGAAAACTAATGCAATATTGAGAGGAGATTAGGGAATAAGTCTTGAGGAATACCAGTAAAAGAACAAAAACTCTAAATGTGAAGGTCTGTATGTAATACTAGAAGTCCACAATCTAAATTCAGTGCACAGTATTTCTCATTATGTCCTCATTTCCATATCAACTGATGGATGACGATGATTTTAACAATCCAACATTTAACTGACACTAGTGACAGAGAAGCAGTGAAGAAAAAGAGCAGTTTTTTATGCTACGCCCTGTCTATAGTTCATTCATTCGCAGTGTCAGTTACTTTCAAAAAGGACATGGTGCCTGGATAATAATAGCCATTCAGAATGAAGAATAGGGCATAAAGCATACAATGAAAGCCTTCCCCCTCTTCAAGAATAGTTCCGCCCAATCCATGTCAATTTCGGGACTATTGGCCCTTATGTCAAAGATGTCAAGTCTAGTCAAAACAGTGATTATTACAGGTCTGAGTGTTAAGCAAAACACAACTTAAGGAAAAGTGAGTTATCAAATGAAGCATTTTTTAGGACTTACCAATGAAAATCAAATGTTTTTCTTTTTGATATATGTAGCAGACAGTCAACGCTAAATAGGAGGTGAAAAAATCAGCCCATGAAATGGCCAGATTCTAGGTCGAGTAATTTGGCCTCAAAGATAAAACAAAAGAGCTAATTAGTCATTTATGTTATCAAAAATAATGTCTATTGCCCTTCATTCATCCCTGCAAGTTTCAGAAACATAACTTGACAGGGATCCCAAATGGGGAATTCGATCTTAAACCCCCATGACCTTTCATTGGCTGACACCAGAATTCCTGGAAATACTTTAGTTAAGGGTTGCCCTTTGCTGAGTATGCCCTTAAGTGTAGGTCCATGAATAGACCAGGCAGAAAGTGATAAAGTGGGGTTCGGCGGATTGCAATGAAATTTGGTGTGTAGTTGACCCCTGGTGAGAGATAAAAGCACGCAAAATAATGGCCCAATCCATTGGCTGGTTGGGGCGTGTGTGGCAAAAGTGTGCTTTTACAGGGGGCAAAGTTGGCATTCATAGTGAAGCCACTGCGGGGGCCTGGATGACAAAACTGGTTTGAAGTTGTTTAAAAAAACAAAAAGAAAATCTTTGTTTTTTCTTGCCGCTGCAGAGATATGCCTGTGTACTAGTATATGTAGACATTTAATGTACTACAAATGAACGACATAGCCGTAATACATCCGTAGTACATCAGTAGTGCATTTATACATGACTTTGCACCTGCATATCTCTGCAATGGAAAGAGTAACCAAAGATTTTATTCTTTTATTAAAGAGAGGCATCCCTTGACTCCTTTCTCTGCTGTGCTCACCTTCCTCACCCCTGCAGTGGGTCCGATCCGTAATTCGTTGTAGACCAAACCATACCTCTTTTGACACGGAGGCAATACAGCACTTTACCTTTAAATCACTTGATTTAAAGGTAAACAAAAATGGAAAAAATCCCAAAGGGCCAACGGGCATCTATTTTCATTGACACAAAAGAAGTATCTCCTGCTGTTGCCTGCCAAGGCGTGAAAATTCACTCAAACGGACAGTATTTTGATGAAAAATTGCTGCTATCATTAAAAAATTAGTTTTCGGCAGTATTTTTGCCCCTTACTCCCTAACAATGTGACCGATCTCCGAAATATATGGCCTGTCCTTATTATGCCCCAAGACCATCTTCTGGTAGGAATTTGAGCCAGATCTGCCGACCCCCCCCCCCACACTTTATCACTTTTTGCAGATTTTGCATCTTCCACTCGTGGATTGACACTTAACTTGTTTTATGCATACACCTTAAAGGTTACCTGAAGCGTATTTCATGATTTTTTTTCTCTGAAAAGTAGTTCGAGTAAAAAACAGTTCAGTGAAAGTTGCGTGAAGATTGGATCATTAATAACTGTGTTATACCAAACTTAAGGTGTGTTTCTGCATGACAGCCAAACAACTTGGTATCCATGGCTGTCCAGGCGGTGGGTTCGTGAGGTCAATTGTGCTGTCCAGAAATCCAAATATTTTCCTCAGAATCAATATTAAGGAAATAACTGCAGTACGACTGACTGAACAAGAAAAATGCATCGAAACTATACCTAACGGCCCGAGTTAAATGAGTTATTTTAATGTTTTTTATATGTTTAAAAAATCCAGTGACATCAAATGTGCTGTTCACCGCTGCCTGACATGGTTGTTAGGGTGTGTAGTCATTCTTTATAAATTCCGATAACTTGGAAATGGATGACCCGATTTTCATGCGGTTTTCAGTTTCCTGATGCCTGATTAATGCTCTACAGTACTATGCAGATAACCAGAAGTTGATAAAACCGTTTCAGGTAACCTTTAAGCATGGCCCTTGGTAAAGTGAAATCCTTACACTTTAAGGGTAAGTTTTAAACTTAACTAAGTAAGTTTTATGCATATGGCCCCTGGATATTCAATGTTAAGTAAACTACACACTGTAGTTTTGATACGCCATCTGTCAAAATGGTTGATGTCTATCTAGTGGAGAACGCGGGCTGAAAAAGTGTAATCTAAAGTAGACTATGAATTACATGTGTATGGAAACTAGGGTAGGACTTTGCCGTATACTTTGTGTATACATATATGTATAGGAAAATGACTACAAGAATGTGTCAAACAGTTTTCCACGAAACTCCCCAGCAAATGTTTTCAGAATCTTCAAGTGTTGATTCTCCATTGTATAGGGCAATACCTAAAGTACGTTTAAATCATCAGGAGCCCGATGGGCGTAACCGGACAACATTAACAATGAATTTAGGGTTTATTCTAAACGGCCCAACGCACATTGTTTTCTAACCAGCTGAACCTTAGTTCAAAATAGGCCTGGGACATGCAACTAGGCCTTGATTCGAAATTGAACAAAGGCATGGTGCATGGGATTGGCTGGAAGTGTCCTGTCAATAAAACGCGTTCAATAGCCAGACTTCACCAACAATTATACCAAGTCCGCCTACAACCAAAGGGTCCTCCCATCGGGGTCCAGATGATTTAAACCTACTATTAATAGTAGTGTAGTCTAACCCAATCTACCCGTAGAGCAATGGAATGCGGAAGTAATGAATCTGAACGCGGTGGCTGAACACACAGTTTTAATCACGCATTCACTTGTGAGATTGTGAACAGCCTATTAGCTCCTTGTATAATTGACGCCAGTCATGCAGACTGCTTTGGCAGATTATTAACCGCAAATACATGTCGCATTTCCATCTTCCGCATTCCATTGCTCTACAGCTAGATTGGGTCAGGCTTTAAAGCTGAATTGCATGCATAAAACCAGGGTCTCGCGCGTTTTAAAAAACGCCCGCGCCACAGCGCGGACAGTACCTGAAATAACGTGGGACATCCGCCATGTTTTAGTGGGACTCCAAACATGATAGAGTACCCAAGCATGTAGATGGCAGCACCTTATTTGCGTTCTGACCACCAACAAGTGATCAAGGCTGTAAAAGTATTCAAATGAAAAAGTATTCAAATGATAAAAGGAAGAGCCCGGATCCGGATTCGAACCTCTACCTCCAAGTACTGGCTTGGAAGGCCGGCGCGTTTTCCACTAGACCAGCGGTCCACTAGTTTCTTCGAGCCCTTTTTCTAGGCGAAGTTATTGCGTATTGGGTATAGTCGTCTCCAGGTTTCGCAAAGGGGTAAATGCCTATGTAGGCCTATTGTCCATTCACCGACTATTGATCATATGGCCGAGGTTGCAGGAAAGGCACAATAGGGCCATGACACGTCAACATTCGGTGACGAGGAATATTTGTGGGGAGTCTTCCGCTTGTTTTGGTTTATGTCGGCTACTTTTGAAAATCAGGATGTGTAAGGTGGGCATTCATAGTACGGTACTGTTTTCCGTCTTTTTTCATTTCGGCCTCGGTTCTCATATTTGCTAGGCCTAAATTGGGGTGTTTTTGTTCGTCCCTTAGCTCAGTGTGTGCATGCATGTTCCGGAGGCCTATGGATAGGCGTGGCCCGATATGTGAAACATCTGGCAAGTGAATGCTGTAGGCTAATTTTTGAGTTTATGATAGTCGTGTCAGGCCTAGACGTATAACCAGGTTCTCTTTTTTGTTCTATTACAGCTCTTTCGGCTTTTCATGAGATGGGCGTGTACTGTCCGTATAGCCTGTACATACCGATGGCCTACATGGGCTTCTGGTATGTAGGCCTACATGCACATGTACATACAGCGTGACTTCCACTTGTTGATGGTCAGGACGCAAATAAGGTGCTGCCACCAACATGCTTGGGTACTCTATCATGTTTCGAGTCCCACTAAACATGGCGGATGTCCCAGGTTATTTCAGTCACTGCCCGCGCTGTGGCGCGGGTGTTTTTTAAAACGCGAGAGGCCCTGGTTTTATGCATGCAGTTCAGCTTTAACATATCAGTATAATTTTTGCCTTCGTTCTTACCTTTAAATCTACTCTCTCTGGCCAGCTGACATGACACTGTGAACTGTGTCGTGCTTTTTCTAGATCTACACGTAATATCACATACCAGAAGCTGGGTTCCCTTCTTGAATGCATGTGTAAATACATGTAGATCGAAACTGCCTTCATCCATTCTTTACAGTTTATCGTCCTGAGTGTCAACCAAGGCAAATGCGGAATTCCGTTGTGACAAACAAAGTCTCCGTCAGAGAGAAAAATACACCTGGACCCATATTAATAAAACTACTTAAGTCTAAGTGTGACACTTATCTTTTGTTCATCACAAAAGATAAGTATCGCACTTTCACAAAAGTATGTTTATGAATACGGGTCCTGAGGCAAATATCAGAGTATTGATCATGTCAGCTGAGCAAATTTCCTATCATTAAAATGACAGGAAGAGATGGATATTTTTTGTTGCTCTCACCTCATTATGATATCGTGTGAATAAACAAGCCTGATACGAACCCCACTCCAAACACTAGGCAGGTTCAGTTCAGAGACTTGACACGGATCCTTATTAGGTATAAGGTCGAAATGTACCAAAGATGTGCCCTCGTACGACAGAAACTCGACCAGCATACGTATAAGGATCCGTGATAAGTCGTTGATTTCACCCCCTATTTTCTTGCAAAAGGCCCACACAACTCATCGATCTGCAAGGCTTAAAACACAGACATTTTCATTTCGGAAGATTTGTCTGTGCGTAAAACATGACTTTTTTGTATGTTATCACCGAGAGATATTCGTAACAGTGTCAGAACGCTCGTATCGTTGGTTTATGACGAAAGGCGCGTTTCCTCTCGACCGTCAACTATTTCAGTTCCATCGTTTTCGGCGAAAAACCCTCCATTTCTTCATGGCGATTCATTTCTGGTTTTATTGAAAATATCGATGATTTTATTATCAAACGACCTTGGTGATTGTATACTGGCAAACAAGGCATCGTCTTCAAACTAATCTGGCAATGTTGGCAGGTCTACATTTACGCGGGAAACGACGATTGTTTTGTCGAAACTAAGTCCCGCTGATGCAGTAGAGAAGTTGCAACGCAACTTTAGTACATGAATTAAAAAAACATAATTGAATGCGGACACAAACTCTAGCCATTATAGCTACTCATAACAATCCTGGGCTGTAGGCCCTATTTACTTTATGTAGGAGGAAACTGGAGCACCCAGAAAAAACCGCTCCCCTCCTCTCACTTGTTTCGGACCCTGGCGACATCCATGTCATTTTCGCGTTTGAGAGCCAGCGGAGCATTGGACTCCGCGGAATTCACAGCCAATCAATCGAAGCTTACCATTCTAGTTGTTAGTTTTGTCGTCAACTTGCGTCCTTCTTGGGCATTTCCAAAATGGCGGTTGTAAAATTGCGCGATTTGTTCACAATTCAGGGTGAAGTTATCAATGTTCCCAAATTAACTTCGTCTCAAAATGATTCACACGGATTATCTAGATAACGGAAACGTGCCAGTGCGTTTAAAACACGAACGTATCATAATTATCTAGTTCATGTGTTTGGAGCAGGTATCATTCGACAGAATGTATAAATTATGGAACGAGATACATTACGTGTCAGATTGGTATCCGATATCTCGATATACCGTCCATGTGCAAATGCTGCAGCACTACATAGCCGATACGCACGGCCCTCATTAACATAAAAATCTCATGACGAACTCTGGCCGGATTTGGGTCACGTGACCGCTGATCGCGCCACTTTTTTTGGCGAGGATGGCGGGCCCAATAAAAACATAAAAATACTAAAGATAGCGCAATGAAACGTCCGATCGGTTATGCTAGTATCAAATTTACATTTTTATTAACAAATTAAACCATTATACTTGAATGTACATAGACAGTATCAGACTATGTAAGCCAAGGCCTACTACATGACATGCATGAATAAATAGGCCGAGATTGATGTTTATGGACCAAACCGTGCTAATTGATCATGTTGATTGTTGATTAATCAGCTGGGCCTAACTTGGCCTACCCTAGCCCTAGGCCTACAGTATGCACTGCAGCACTGCCAGCAGGGCTGTCAAACAAAATAAAATGCAACCTTGGCCCTTGTTTTCGGCCTTGTTTTTGTGTCTTTTTTGGAATGTTTTTAGCTAGGCCTAAAAATGTAATGTATGCAGGCCTAGCTAGGCCTACACTAGCGCTGTAACTGTAAGCTAACCACTGAGACTGAGTCTTATTATTTCAGGCTGACGGATGATTTGTTGAGCTGTGGGAAACCAACTCGTTGATTTTGGAGTGTTTCATTTGCAACAAAACACGCATCACAGTGGTGTTGTCCTTGATAGGACTTGCTCAACAAACACCTGAAAAAGTTGAAGCAGAGAAGGAAGGGTGCAGGTGTTCAATCCAAAAATGTAGGTTTCACATACTGGTTATTATGTACCGGTATTAGTATTTGTTGAGATCATGGACAGGAGCATTGACATGTTATTCTTAGTACCTGCAGCCCTCCACCCCATGACTGGTTTATTCTGAAAGATACATGAGATTGATATATGGCAATGAAATTTAGACAAGTAGTATCAACTCTCCGATTCCACTTTTGGTCAAAATGTTTAAAAAACATGAAGTTATGGGGCATATGTGAGTAAACCGATCACCAAAAACTTATTATTATTTTGCAGCAAAATTCACCGACTCCATGGAAAAAAGATGAAGGGAGGGACAAATCACCAAAACCATGTATTTCCAGCCAAGCAGGAACTTCTGTTCAGATGGCCTTCATTATTTGAGTGGCTCAGGTTAAGGGCAGCAAGACATGGCCAAACTAACTCAAAAAGAACTTGGAATTCAAAAGCCATTACTGGTATTTTGAGGAAGTCTACTACTAAGTACAATGCTATGAACAACCAAGAATACNGCCTTCCGTGTTCCAGGGGATGCTGTGAGTGACACCGAGTGATAATTATACATGTTAAATGAGTGAAACAATATTTCAGTGGCTTCAAACTGTGTTTTCTGATGTTGTCATTGTCAGCTGATTGTAGTTAATCTAATTGATTTTCCCGCATGCGCATGCGCAGTGCGCATGATGTTCTCAGAAAAACGAGTAACTTCCAGCGAGGTTTTCTCGGAAACGGCCAGAGTGAGCTGGGATTTTTCTTCTTTAAATGATAGATAAACATATCTACCACCAAAATCAAGTGTCGTTTACGAACATATCGATTGGCCACGAGGTAGTCCGCTGAAATGCCACGGCATGTTGCGCGAATTTCGGACTTTCGGGGAAGTCGGAAAATGACGATAACTTGGTAGAAAATTGCTGGATTTTTGTCAAATAGGCTTTATTTTGTAGATAGAACCAGCAGATTTTAATATTATGTTTAGAACAAACGAAAAGATACTTTTGCAAGGCGGGAGCAGCAAAAGAAAGATCGATGGTAGTGGCGCCTATCGGCCACTAGTGTAACTACACCGCGCGAAACTTCGTCATGAGATCGTATGCAAATTAATGTTAATGAGGGCCGTGCGTATCGGCTATACAGATCCATGACGTTGGTTGGGGACCACTGCGTCAAAGGACGACGTCATGTCACGTCAGCGGCGCCCACGACATAACTCTGTTGGCGTGAAATGAGGAACCGGACGAACTAACGTCACGACGTGGCGCTGCGATCGATGAGACCGAAGTTTCTTTTTTCAACGTGATTTCAAGTCATTTCCATTAACTTCTGGCGTGAAATAAACCCTATTTTTTCGGTCGCATGACATTAAAATTTACACCATCTTGTCGCGGATGAAAATTTCTAAAATTCCTTTGCTTTTTTCCTTAGAATAAAGAGGTAGGATGGCGATAACGGCAACGTCTTTATCTCATTTTTTCCTGTAGAAAAATGTACAGCAGATTTTTCCATGACGCAACGTCAACACATAAAACGACGTCAATGACGTCGTTTCGGTCACATCGATCGCTGCGCCGACCTGTCGGGATAAACGGCACGCGGGTTCCTCATTGCAAACTTTTGAGGCTCAAATGACTGAATTCCATGGTGATTGCGGCCAGGTCCCTAAGTCTATTTTCAAACTGCTTAGACATTTAAAAACTAGGGATTCTTGACTTCTCAATGGTAGTTGAAATGTTTCAAACAGATAGATAAGTGCGAAGCAGTCGGCCTTCAAACTGGGCACACATTTTTCCCTATTTGTAAACATGGTCCCCAACTAAAACCACAGATCTGTAGGCGCATATTCAGTTCTTCCATCAATTAACATTTCCCCACTTCCTCCTTGGCGAGGTGTGGATGCCATAATTAAAGCTTGAATGAAATGCAAGGACTCTGCACGGAAGGACAAATCATTCATAACATAGCGTTTAAAGAAATGTATTTACTAAAAGGTGTTACAAGTAGATGCCAATCGTGCCATGATTAACATCCCGGGGGGAGGGGCAGATATCATACTAAAATTTGACAAGAGTTTGTTTGTTTGTTTGTTTGTCCGCGATTTTCTCCGAGACTGACGAACGGATCGCCGCCAAACTTGGTATGCACATGCAGACCGACCTGCGAAGTGTCCTTACGAAGCCCGAATTTTGATATCACTTATAGAGGCCTTGCAATGACGTCATCCTGGCGGCCATGCTGAGGGGCAAGTGGGCAGAGGTGTGAGCTGACGGGTGTTGAGAGATTTAGAAGCTGTCATCACCGTTTGCTGTCGGGTCACACCGAATGTTCATTTAGCTAATAAACAGGATGTTCGGAAGTGATGGTATCACCAGATCACATTCTGGGCGAGCGGGTCAAAATAGGTGCATGGAGAGTAGCCTAGCTAGAATTTTCGCCGTCTCTTCCCGAGCAAATTACAGGCATTATTTTTCTCAACCAGCTGTGAAAATTCAGTTAAGTAGCCTATTATGCATGCACTGGTGTGTTATTCGCGATGACGCCTTTGATACACTACACAGGCAGGCGGCGTATGTCAGTGAGGAGTTTATGACTGGTCAATCCATGGTTTCCACAGTCCAGTAATCCAGAGTCCACTGATCCATAGTCCATGTTTTTCGAATACCCTGAGCTGACCGTGACGTGGCCTGCGTGAAGTGCGCGACGCCAGTGTTTGACGTAACGTCATTGGGACATTTCGCTGCGCCTCTGCAGCATGTGCCCCCCAGCATGGCGGCTTGTGACGTCATTTGCAAGGCCTCTATAGACAAATCCCAAATTCCAAGTTCTGCGCACTTCCGGCGAAATAGCAACAAGAACCTCGATCTGAAACAAGCTGACGTGACGCAATCCGTGATTCAGCAATGGTCAACTCTGACGTAACGTCGTCCAAGTCACTGTCGTGGGGTTCTCTGCGTCACGTCATTCAGTTTCAGACCGAGGTTCTTGTTGCTATTTCGGCGGAAGTGGGCAGATCTATCCCGTTTACGTCAATCTGGGATTTGTCTATAGTTTTTCAGATATAAACTTTATTTTCGTTAATATCTTTAAGATATTAACGAAAATAACAATGCTGTTCAGGGCCCGGTTGCACAAAACTTACGATAGCGCTAACTTGATGTTAGTGCTAACTTTACGTTAAATGACGCAAAAAGACAAGGGATTTTTACGTCATTTAACATAAAGTTAGCGCTAACATAAAGTTAGCGCTAAACATGAGTTTTGTGCAACCCTTTTGACGTCATGACGTCACCGAGATTGCCGTCACGTCATCCGTGACGTCGGCAACGTCAAGTGCGACGGAATGACGTCATTAGGCCACTCGAAAGGGTATGACGTCATTACGTCCCCAGGCGCTCACACATTTTGGTTCCCGAAGACGCCGCTAGGGCTAGAAGGCTTCGGTACTGGCGGCCGTCTTTGCGGCATTAACGTTGTCGCGGATTTATTTATATATTAGTGAGCATTCGCAAGCGCCCGGTTAGGCCCTACGACGACGTTTATCTATTGTGTGGGAATACCCAAACAATAGATAAACGTTGTCGTATGGCCTAACCGGGGTAGATTGAACTTTTACGGGAAAATGGAAACCTAAAATGACGTCAGCAACAAAATCGCAGCCAATACGGAAGCTTCTAGCCCAAGCGGCGGCTGCGGTAACCAACATGGCGCTCACATGAATTTAGCATTTCAACCATGCCCCCCCCCACACANAACTTTTACGGGAAAATGGAAACCTAAAATGACGTCAGCAACAAAATCGCAGCCAATACGGAAGCTTCTAGCCCAAGCGGCGGCTGCGGTAACCAACATGGCGCTCACATGAATTTAGCATTTCAACCATGCCCCCCCCACACACACACTGAACGGGTATTGTTATTTTTTTAGAATGCGATGCCCGTAACCACGTGGATGCTAATGTCATCGAACATGCCGTATCGCGCGGAATGGCAACACCGAGGAATTCTTGATGAGGATGTTTGTATGAGTTGCAGATCTATAACAAAAGCTCAAGATCATCGTCGTTTTATTAAACCGGAGAGAATGAAATTTTACGGTAAATTGGAATCCTAAAATGACGTCAGCAACAAAATCGCAGCCAATACCGAAGCTTCCTAGCCCAAGCGGCGGTTGCGGTAACTAACATGGCGCTCACATGAATTTAGCATTTCCCTCATGTCCCCCCTCCCCACACACCTACACACTCATTCTAGGAGAACGAACAGAAATTTATCTCCCGGGTTTATCTCCGACTTGAAAAATCCGAAGTTTAGCACGTCGGTATCGCATGAATTTAGCAGTTCCACCACTGAACGGGTATTGCCTAGTATTTTAAATTTCAGGATGAACAATCATTCTTCTTGCATAATCTTGAACCTTTAAACATTGCCTCCTCTCGGAAGTTTTCAGTTTTCCTAGTTGTGACTACGTTTTCTCAACTACGTTTTCTCAGCAAGTTGCGAAATGTTGGAAAATGCATTGCTTTGAATGCCTCTCGTCGAAACTGACTCCCACCGATGCAGTAGAAAAGGAAGTTGATGGTGTTATTCAAGTAATTGAAAAGGCTCATCGAGGTATAAATAATTTCTATTGTGTGATCATTTTGTTTGTAGGTGGTGTAATCTATCAGACCTGTTACAACATAAAAGACATTGATAGGCAGTGTGAGGAGAATAAACATTACACTGACGATGGTCAACATGTAAGTCATACTCGTCAACTGAGATGACTTGCCGTCCGGAACGTCCTGGATGTTTAACATTTTTCGCCGCGTTATGTGACCCTTTACAACCGTGGATAAAACGGCACAATTGCAAGAAATGATTACAAGAAATGGGAGGCCTGACTGTATCAGGAGATCCAGCCAAGTCCAGACACTGTAAAAGAAAAATTCGTCTACCGTATTACCGTGTTCAAAAAAGCAGCCAATGTCCCCCAGAATATTGAAGAGGTACATTAAATGCGAATTCAAGGCAAAAAGAAAGATAAAGAGGCATGCAAGAGCTATAGCGGTGGATCTCTTTGAACAAATGGTCGATGCTTTCAACGGATAACGAACAGATATCATTCTTTCAACGGTCAAAAATGTCACGTTCCAACTGGTGAATTGGAGAGTGAAATACGTTAAGAAGACATGGATCTTACAAATAGCAGACACAGAGTTTCGCAATTCTACTCCGAACCTGTCCCTGACCCAGTGTCTTAGAAGTCCAGTCCATAGCACAGAGGTGTCTGCTACAGCAAGTGTGATAAGTAACATCCTGGTCGATGATTTCCCGAACGTTTGTTTCACGAGGACGAAGATCGTCAATGTGTTTAATGCAGTCCCTAAGGCAATCAAAAATGGCGGTACCCATTTCCAGAGCAGCGCAGAAATGCGATATTCCCATCGATCATTTAGGTCTTCCTTGTGAGACACCGTGTAAACCTGAATTAGTGAAGTCACGATTGGATTTTTGTCGAACGCTACAGGAGATTTCATTGTAGTAATTTGTCTTGCGTGAGCAGTCTTTATCATGATTTGATGGTGGTCATTCTTCTAAACGCCAGATACAAAACTTATTTCCTCCAACAAATCAATGATATTGTGCTTGAAATAGACGGTGTCAACTTATACGTACACGTACACGTACACGTACATGTACAACACAACGAGATGATTCAACACGAATACGTCAATGGGGCACGATATTGCCTTTTTGTTGACAGGTGGTGCAATCGGCGGTGATTACGTCATTCTCCAATCCAATACTGTAGTTTTGCCTTTCTCCCCAGTGTGGGAGTATGACGTACGTATGATTAAAATACAATGCATTCGTTTGTGTACAAACCTAGGAACGAGACTTAGTCTACATGGGGCGAGGTCTTCTTTACGTGGGTATGTTTTAGGTTAAGCGCAGGATAGGGAAGGGATTCAGTTCGCCTTTAAAGGTACCGTGAAGGCAGCTTGCTATTTGGCTGCTAACAGCACTGCATCTATAACACAGGTGACGCTAATAACGGAACTCATGATGTGGACCAAATGATGAAATTTTAGTTAAAGAATGATGCCCAAGTTGGATCCTCATGCCGCAAATTCTGTTTTAATAATCATATCAATATGCACTAAAAAGCTGCCTCTGTAGGCCCTTTAAGCTGAACGGTCTCTTACATTATAAATGTACATTGTGTTACATTATGCACGGGAAAGACCGGGCTATTTTTTACGTGACACCAGGCATAAGCATAAGCCATATATTTGATAAATCAGAGAGTTAGTCGTATGCACCGCAGCCTCGTGGAAACAACTGCCAATGAATCGAGCAATAAATGATGACGTATCAGTTGATTTTCCTGGTTCCTGATTCTGGAAATACATGTATTATATGGGCTTACTGGATATAGCATAATCATAAAAAGCATAACATAATCGGGAGTACTCATTATTTTCACGCCCACCATGACAGTGGCGCGGATACCTAGTTTCGTGTCGTTCCGCTAGGTGATTGGTTGTCAGAGTGACACCAGCACCTCTTGAGTCTCATGGCTGCGCCCATACTAGTAGTTTGCCGCTTCGATGATTGAAATCGAGACAGAAGCCGAGAGATTCATATGTGACAAGAGATTCAGTTAAATGAAACATGCACATGCATCAGGTCGAAGTCTAAATCAGTTAGCACTTAGATCAGTTGATCGAATTTATGAACCAAGGTCTGCCTCATCTTGGCATACGCAGAAATTGAATCATGAGTCATGAGTCTATAAAGATATTTCCTTAACATTACCTACCTGATACAAAATGCAGTGAGCAAACACGACACCCATGTAGGCCTAACGATCGTCATCTTCGGGTTGGAACTTGGATGGCTTGCAACCACCGCGCTCTTTTGACAGAAATTCGTATTCATCTGGAATTCTATGCCAGATTTCCCTTGGCAGCACGTGACTTTGCACCCGCTGACAATGCAAGTTTGCACCATTTATCAGGGTTTGGGGGAATTTTATGCAATACGATGAGACACCCAGTCAGCGATCAAACATGTCAAAACCAGCGTTTACTTCCGTGTTTACATTTTGAGTTTCCTACATGTATGAGTCGCTAAGCAACGTGGGGACGTGACTTTTTCATGACGCAAAATCCACAGCATGACGTCGCGACGGGTCGATCAATCGATGGCTCGCAGAGTCACCGCGTAGCAAACTCACCGGTGGCCCTGCACCTGGTAACGAGGTTCCATGAAAATTTTGTTGAAATGAGTTAATGGCATATTTGAAATAAGTAGGTCGCAATGTACATTTTGTGAAGATCACATCGATTTCCAAGCGACAGGTGTTGCAGAATACTCGTTCGAAGTTTGACTGTGTAATGCATTCTCCATTAAACTAAAACCCTTCTTTTGCTTTTTTCTCGAAATCGCCTCTGATACTGAACACCAACTGTTATGGGGGTCTTGCACAAGATGCGCTCCCTCTGCACGCGCCATCTGCACCCCGCTCCCATGTAAAAAACATGATATCCAGGACACTTTTTGTACATCTCAACTGGGTATAACTTTGGGTACTAGGTTTAAGATTATGTTATGCTTTTTATGATTATGCTATATCCAGTAAGCCTATTATATGCACCGTACTGATTCCAGCATATAATGTATCAATCTTTCACTGGGGTTGTTTTGACAACTTAATATGGAACTAAGGCCCAGGATATTCAATTTTAAGTGTAAACTACACACTGTAGTAGTTTTGATACCCCATCTGTCAAAATGGGTGAACGCCGGCTGAAATAGTGTAATCTAATGTAGACTATGATTAACATGTGTATGGAAACTAGGGTAGGACTTTGCCGTATACCTTGTGCATACATATGTGTATAAAAAAATGTGTACAAGAATGTGTCAAACAGTTTTCCACGAAATTTCCCAGCAAATGTTTTCAGAATCTTCATGTGTTGATTCTCCATGGTATAGGGCAATACCTAAAGTACGTTTAAATCATCTGAACCCCGATGGGCGTAACCGGACAACAATGAATTTAGGGTTTATTCTAAACGGTCCAACGCACATTGTTTTCTAACCAGCTGAACCTTGGTTCGAAATAAGCCTAGAACATGCAACTAGGCCTTGATTCGAAATTGAACACAGACATGGTGCGTGGAATTGGCTGGAAGTATCCTGTTAATAAAACGCATTTCAATAGCCAGACTTCACCAACAATGCCAAGGTCTGCCTACAACCAAAGGGTCCTCCCATCGGGCTCCAGATGATTTGAACCTACTATAGTAGTACGGTCTAACCGAATCTAAAGTGTTTTTTAGAATGTCCAGTCATTTTTGCACTCATTTGACCTTGCAATGGAACCTAACCACAAACCTCAAATTGGCCAATTACGTGTGCATGCCAATAAATGGCTGACCGACTTCTAATAGGACCTTGTTCAGGTCTACTCTGATTCAAGATAATCATGCAATCATGCACTAAACTGGCCCATTTGTGGTTTGTGGTTGGGTTCCATTGTGAGATGTCAAATGAGTGCAAAAATGACTGGACATTCTGAAAAGCACTTTACCCCTGGAGCAATGGAATGCGGGAGTTATGAATCTGAACGCGGTGGTTGACCACAGAGTTTTAATCACCCACTAGCAAGATTGAACCCGTTGACATGGCTTTCACTTAAAGGAGCTCGACGTCCAAGTTGTAAACAAACTGGTTTGTTTACAAACAGTGGCCAGCAAACTAGTTTTATTCCTTCATGAAGGTGGCAGCACCAGTAGCGCCCCGTGATCGTTAGACTGGTGCCCGGTCCAATGCAACTCACTCAACCACTCACTGGTTCTCTATACACGCTGTGCTGCCACCTATTATCGGTGATATGTACTGAAGTGAATATGTAGTCTCGCGCAGCCAACCGTTTCGTTCCACAGGTAGTGCGACACAAACGTTCGATCATCAGATTCGGCTGGGTGACCGAGCAGCTGGGTGACCGAGACTAGTGAATATCGTGTTTACAACTTGGACGTCGAGCTCCTTTAAAACAGCTAGTATGAGCTCGAAGTGGAGGTTGGATTATTTTATCGTAGGAAAGGCCAATAAGCTGTGGGAGTGGGCACCTTTAACGCAATAAACCAACATGACTTTTATTTTGCTTGCCCTCATTGTTGTTCCATTTTGATGGATAGCCGTTCCAGAGGCAAATGTGAGAAATATTCAGACTAAAGTCGTACAGTAGCTAGTTTATTGCAATATTAGGTACAGTTTGTGTGATATCCTGATGCTAAAATATATGTGTACTTCGATACGTTACTGATGAAATCGCAGCCCTTGACAACGTGCACTTGCTTGACTGACATGGCCTATCTTGGATGATGCTTGACAAAATCTGTAATGGAATTGAAAATAAAAGCACTGTGAAAATTTTAGGTAGCATGGCATATCATGTCCCATGAAAATATAACTCCAAAAGTGTGCAGCATCTGACGGGACAGCGTCATGACGTCGCACACGTCATTTCATGATGTCTTGAGGTGAGACAAAAAATTCATATATTGTTTCACGACGTCATGATCGCTGAAACAACCTAGTTTTTTTCGAGTCACGTCATGGTGTTCAGAAATGACGTGCGGGGCGTCATGACGCTGCCCCGTCAGGTGCTGCACTCTTTTGGAGTGACAGAGTTTATTGTGGCAATACAATAGTCGGCAGAGATCCAAGGCCGAACACACTGAGTTAATCTGACACTCCACGTTACATGATATTATTATTGTATAAACATAATTTGCAGTGCACATCATGTCAAATACACCGCATGTTTGGCACACAACGACGTCAATAGCAGGCTTAGTCTCTTGGCCAACACACCGTGTTGACGTTGCATGACACATCACGTGATATTTTATGAACATCATGACATGATTCGCGTGACATATCATATCAGTCCATTTTGTACCAATTGTCGTCAATTGTCAATCGATCATCATCAATGGTCACCGAACGTCATCGGTCATCATCACTGATCAATCGTCATCGGTGGTATTCAAACATCATTGATCATCACTGATTGTCTTTGATCGATCATCATCTAGTGATTGTCATCGACCATCATCGATCATCATCAATCACCATCGAACGTCATCGATTGTCATCCATTGATCGTACCCTTGATCATCATTGATCATAATCGATCGATTGGTATTGATCGTGGTTGTTTATCATTAATCAATTGCCATCGGTCATCATGGGTTGTCATTGATAGATTGTCATTGATCGTCATCGATGGTGATCGATCATCATTGATCGCTTGTCATCGATCAATCATCATCAATCAATCCTCATCGAACGATCATCTTCTATTGTCTTCAATCGTGATCGATTGTCATCTGTCGTCTTCGATTGTCATTGATCATTTTCGATCATCATCGATCGTCTTCGATAATCTTCAACTGTCATCAACCATCGAGCGTCATCAGTCCTCATTGATCGATCATCATTGGTCGTCATCGATGGTCATTGGTCATCAACATCGATCACACGTCATCAGTGGTCATCAGTCATCATCAATCGTCATCGACTGATCATCACCGATCATCAACGACTGTCATCAATCACTATCGATCGATCATCATTGATTGTCATTGATAGTCCAACATCATCAATCGCCATCTATCACCTTCGATCATCAATCGATCGTGATGGATCGTCATCAATTGTCATCGATCATCATCGATTGATCATCATCGATCGATTGTCATTGATTGTCATCGATTGATCCTTATCTATTGTCTTTGATCATCATCGATCGTCTTCAGTCAATAGTCCAACATCATCAATCGCTATCTATCGTCTTTGACCATCAATCGATCGTCATCGATCGTGATGGATCGTCATCAACCATCATCAGTCGTCATCGTTCTTCATCGATCGATTGTCTTCTATTGTCTTCGATCATGATCGATTGTCATCTATCATTTTCGATTGTCATTGATCACTTTCGATCATCATCAATCGTCTTCAATCATCTTCAGTTGTCATTGATCATCGAGCGTCATCGATCATCACCTATTGTCTTCGATCATCAATTGATCATCATCGATCGTGATGGATCGTCATCCACCATCATCGATCGTCATCGATCATCATCAATTGTTCATCATTGATCGTCATCAATCGATCATCATCGATCAATCATCATCGATCAATCATCAACATTTAATCATCATTGATCGTGATCAACCGATTGTCATCGCTCATCATTCATCGATCGTCATCGATCAATTGTTGTCGATCGATCGTCATCGATCATTATCGATCGTCATTGAGCGATCGTCATCAATGGTCATCAATCATCATCAATTGCCATTGGTCGATCATTATCGATTGATTGTCATCGATCACCTTCGATCATCATTGATTGATCATAAATTGATCATCATCGATCATAATCGATCGTCATCAGTCATCGATCAGTCGTCAGCGATTGATTATCATTGATCGATCGTCGTCGAGATCGTCGTCGATCGATCATCGTCGTTTGTCATCAATCGTCAATCGACTATCACCGGTCATCTCTGATCGTCTTCGATCATCATCGATCGTCATATCTATGATGTTCGATTGCCTTTGATTGTCAATCGATCGTCATCGATTGTCATTGCCGGATCGTTATCGATACTCTTCGACGGTCGATCAATAGTCACGAATCGTCATCAATTGTACTATCATACGGTATGCGTGAGGTCTAGGCATGCTAGGCATACCTGCCTACTTAACACAGTGATAATGAAAGACTTACGTATCCATACAGTAGGCCTAGATGCGTCACTGCATATATGCACACCGTTTTGAAATGAGGCCGACCATCCATGCCGATATGTTTTGAAGGGCATTGCACATTCATGCATTAGTTGGCACACGTGTGTAGGCCTACCTACCATCACTGACCATCTACCGTACCGGGCCTAGCACATCACAAATCATGGACATTGGCCTATGCCGATGAAATTGGATGGTCAGATAGCCGAGGCCCATCGGTTATTCCAACTTATATTTTGGTTTGCACAGTTTTCACGGTTATTTTCGGAGATAAATTGGCATACCTTGCGCTCGAACCTATCCAATAGATACCTTGCCAAAGTCGGCCATTTTTTCTCAGAGGGTAATAACAAACACTCAATGTACAGTGAATGTACACCATTGGTG
>NMRB01002061.1:76724-98361 GCA_002633025.1 Notospermus geniculatus | reverse complement strand
CGCCACCTCTTCCGTGAGGACCGCTGTGCTCTCATGTGCAGTTTTCGTCCCATTGTCTTCGGGGAAGCGTCGGAAATGATCGGCAATTTCCGTAGGCCTTCGGCTCGTATGTTTACAATTTTATCGTGGAGAAAAATGCTTCCAAAGTTCACTTTCTCGGCGAAAGTTTACATTGAGAAGGGGAGGTTTTGTACCCAAGACTGTACTTGAAAGATGTGTGAAGGTTTAAAAGGCACATATTCGGCAGTTGTCTTTATTTCCGTGGAAGTTTGATCTTTTAGTAGTATAGTCTAGATTCACTTGTAAGACTGTGAACAGCCTATTAGCTCCTTGTATAATTGACGCCAGTCATGCGGACTGCAACTACATGTCGCATTTCCAACTTCCGCATTTCATTGCTCCACGGCTAGATTGGGTCAGACTTTAACATATCAGTATAATTGTTCCCTTCGTTCTTACCTTTAAATCCACTGTCTCTGGCCAGCTGACATAACATTGTGAACTGTGTCGTGCTTTTCCTAGATCTACACGTAATATCACATACCAGAAGCTGGGTTCCCTTCTTGAATGCATGTGTAAGTACATGTAGATCGAAACTGCCGTTTATCTGTTCTACACAGTCCCAGAGTGTTAACCAAGGCAAATGCAGGAATTCCGTCATGACAAACAAAGTCTCTGTCAGAGAAAAATACCCCTTGGGCAAATATTTAAGTATCGATCATGTTAGTCGAGCAAGTTGGTATATTTTTTCCTATCATTAAAATGACAGGAAGAGATGGATATTTTTTGTCCTCTCATCTCATTAAGATATCGTGTGAATTAACAAGCCTGATACGAACCCCACTCCAAACTCACTAGGGAGGTTCAGTTCAGAGACTTGACACGGATCCTTATTAGGTATAAGGTCGAAATGTACCAGAAGATGTGTCCTCGTACGACAGACATGTAACGAACATGTGCGTTCAGTGTGAGACTGTCAAGCGTGGCCAGTGATTAGGTCATATTTTTGGGTTCAAGGAATTCTGTCTGGTAAAGGTGAAACTGATATGTGGCTGGTTGGGTGATTTTTAAGAACATGGATATGGGGATGTCATTTTTTGTCAGTGTATTTTGTTTGGATTGTGGTTCCTATTTGATAATAGTGTTGGCAATGCCTAAATGTGATGCAAGTTAGGGGTGATCCGGTGGGGCTCTATTGTGTGTGCCCAGGGCTGAGGCCTTTAAAAGAGTTGTTGTATGTGGGCTCTGGGTCAGTCTTGAAACGCCGTCGGATGGTTATGATGGCTGAGTAAGCCACTTTTCCTGCTGCCTTGCCTTGGGTTGCACGGTGGAGTTGTGCCGGATTGCCTCGCCATGGTTAAAGCGTTCTGCCAGGTTTTCCTTAGTTGTGAGTATGGGGTGAGTTTTGTACCGTGATTTCCTGGGGAAAGGTTTTCCCCATAAGCCGTATGTTTTGGTCACCCTGCCTAATGTGTTGGCATAGGCCATAGGTTTTGGTGGGAGTTCCTCAGTTAAGAATAAGGGACCTAATTTGGGTGTTGCCGTGCTAAGACAGTCTTGTTGGGGCACCCTGTGTAGATGACACAATGCCTGATTGCCTTTGGCTGTAACCCAGATATGGTCGGGGTGTTAAAGCAAGATATTGGTGGATTTTGTATGTAAGGGCGGTTGGATTTGGTTGTATATTTGTTGAGATGGGATGATTAAAACCTAATATAATCTATATCGTTGTTTTCCTTGGCCTGTATCTCAAATTTCTACGGCAGTTCTTGACCGATTCCCCTTCCCTCAGTGTCATGTGATTCGGTGGTCTGTGATTGGATGGCGGAACTGACCACAGGTTCTCAGATATTAGCCTGCGGTGGCAAGTGGTACGCCGCAGGTGTTCCCGAGTTTTCATCGGGGTTGATTCCGCCGTTCGGTCGCCGGCTGCCGGGTCGCATGCTGCGATGACAATTTATTGCGGAAATAGCTGCATGTCGTGGCAGGATTTGTTTAGCGCGTCGTTGATGGTGCGACCCGTTACAATTTGGCACCCGCGTGGGGGCGAGTTTGACTGCCGTGGTACATGAGTTAATTTGGGGAGTTTTTTTATCCGGCATGGCTCTTCCGTGTGATCTTTGGGACGGCGGTAGGTATCTTCTGCATGGAATTGAATAGATCGAATTGGTCTCCTGTGTTTAATTTTGTTTTTGTTAGGCGTTTCAGGATTGACCCGGCGGGTAGCCGTATGGCGTTTAGTTCATTGTGAGTATTTTTTTAAATTAGGTTTTGTTGTCGGAGTGTTAGGATAAGACTGTTGTGGCCGGTATGGATGAGTTAATGGCCAGACAGAGGCGTCTGGACACGATGGCGCGGGAGTTGGAGCGGTCGGCGCGCGAATTGGAAGCTACCCGTACTTTATTGAGGAATGCCCGCGAGTCGGTTTCGGGCGGGGCAAGTCGCCTTCGCGAGGTGTCCGATTCGGCTTCGGTATTTTCGCGTTCCCGCTCCTCTTCCCGTTCCAGGCGTAGAAGTGTTGGTAGTATAAGGTGGGAGGATGACCAAGATTTGGAGTCGCATGACCAGGAGGGTCTGCGTAGGCCTTTAGTTTTGCCTGACTGGTATTCCAATGATGGGAAAATGGATTTCGAAGATTGGGTACAAAGGGTGAAATTGGTGCAGAATGTGAATCATTGGTCGGATGCAGACGTAATGAATTTTGTGCCCTTGAGACTAAAGGACGATGCCTTTAGAATTTATTCTGATATGACCTCTTCAGAGAAGGGGGATTTTGTTACTTTTTGCCAGGTTTTTAGGAAGCGGGGATGTCCAAGTGACACCCAACGGTTTACACTCTAAAAACTAAAGTGTTGGACTTAACTCTAAAAGAGTTATATATAACACTTTGCAAGCGTCTCCACAGTGACTGCACTCTAAGTGTTAATTCTACACTTTCTGAAGTGTTAACATTTTTAACACTTAGCAAGTGTTACATGTGTAATACCTGAATGCAGTGAGTGTTTATGAGAACGCACGGTGACCGGATTGGGGAGTGTGCCTGGAGGGCTGGCAGACCCCCCCCCCTCCCCAGTANTCTTACACTGTGGTGTCCAATACACAACGCTCTAGTACATATGGGTTCAAAAGAGGCATAGTGCCCAATGGTGTTGTATTCAGGTGCTCCCGACAGTCGGGGGCAACCTGACGGAAAGCTAGGTTCGCCTAGATGGCCGGGTGTTAGGCCTACAGAAGATTGTTAGTGGTGGTTTAGTGTAAAATAGTAAGGAAGAAAAGATGGCTCCTTAGAGCCCAGCGGTGTTTGGTAAAATTGTGAAAGAAAAGATGGCTTTGGTGCCCAGCGGTGTTGGTAAGAATAAAATATTCAGAGGAAAGATGGCCCCTTTGGAGCCCAGTGGTGTTAAAAAGAAAACATAGGAAAGATGGCTTTGAGCCCAGTGGTGTTTTGTGAGAATAAGATGCATACAAAGAAGAGATGGCTGTCGGCCCAGCGGTGTTTGTAAGAATAAGATGCATACAAAGAAAAGATGGCTTTGAGCCCAGTGGTGTTAGAAAGAACAAAGGGATGTACGAAGAAGAATGGCGTTTCAACCCAGTGGTGTTTGAGGCGTTCTAGGACTCGTCGGATGTGGCGTTTGAGGAAACTTTTAATGGCCTTGGTGAACCCGCACATTTCAATAGCTGAAATGTACTACGTAATAGGTGAACAGTAGCAGATCAATGCATAGGTACATGTAATCTGACAGCCGTTGTTGATCATTCAGCGACATCCGACGGCTTTTCCTAGACCGCCAGACAAATGTTACGTAACCGAATAGAGGACGAAGCCTATATATTGCAGTGACTGTAGTTAAAAAGCTCATTCCGATCTACAAAAGGGGCCTATACCTGACGACTGACCATGTTAGCGGCTGTGAAGATGTACCTCAAAACAGGAGCGTACCCTCAACAAATGGCCAAGAACAACACAGAGAAGTACAAACTCAGACGAAGGTGCAAAGATGATTTCAAAATTGGTCTTGATGGATTATTACTGTACTCTCCCAAGCCTAGGAAGAAGGCTTGTGAGGCTTCACGAAAGTGGAAAAAGGTTATAGAGGAAAGGGAGCAGCAGCTTGAAATAATGAAGGGTTTTCATTGAATATATGGGCATCGGTTGTGAAGGAGTGCGCAAGAAAGCACTGAGTCCAGCTCAGTGAGCCTGACGCTTGTCAGAAATAACACCACCTACATGTAAAAATCGGGATGTGGGTTCAGAATAGAAGAAATCTCGAAGTATCCAGCTATATTCAGTTGATTATGGAAAGGGAGTGGCCCAATTTCATTACCATATCCACATATTTTCCAGGGGGACATCAAGGCATAAATAAGACGAAGAATAGAATAATGAGCAGGTTCTACTGGGAGAATATGTCAGAGGATATACAAATGTTCGTCAAGTCATGTGAACAATGTCAGATGGTGAATTCGAAGCATTTCGTCGCTGGAACACCACCACTTCACCCTCTCCCTGTAACCGTGGCAGAACCCTGGTACCAGGTACATGTAATAGCACCATATCATAACTATCTTCACCCAAAGCACATTTCAGGCCCATATCAGATATGGGGTATGCTTTTCGTACTGCCATTATTGGCAATCGGTTACTTCTTCTGGCGATTTAAATAGGTCTCTTTGAATTTACTCTACTCGTGAGCCTATGAAATGTATGCACTGGTTACAAAACAGCGGACGTCAGAAGTGAGAAACTTGAGAACAATATCTGTGTCATCTTGTTTCAGATAGGAATCGACCTTGTGGGACCTATGCCGCTGACAAAGTCGGGTTTTAAGTACGTCTGTACAGTAACGGACTACTTTACAAAGTATCCAGAGGCCGCAGCCATCAGATCAAAATGTGCTGAAGAGGTAGCACATGTTCTGTACCTAAGAGTTATGTGTAGGTGAGTGTCAAATCATGATGCTTATATGGTCACATTGACTTGTATGATCAGCGGAATGCAGAGTATTTCACCCCCAATGGCAGTCAAATGCAGTGAGCTACTGGGTATGAGCATACAAAGCTTCGCGAAGTACAACAGGGGCAAGACTACTGTTCAAAAAGGGGCTCTACAACCATTTACATGTTGGTGCCCGTAATAAAGCGTCTCTATGTCAATGACGACACATATTTTTTTTCAAATTCGTCTCCTCCCTTGCAGACATGGATGTCCCTCGATAATGATATCGGACCAAGGCCGAGAGTTTTGTAATAAAGCAGTAGATGCGCTCTGTCACATTATGAAAATGACGCACAAGGTAACGTCCCCATACCATCCCCAAACGAATGGCCAAACGGAAAAATTCAACGGCACTCTTGAGAAGATGCTGATTAAGCATTGCCATGACCACCAGGAGGACTGGGACATCTATCTTGAAAGTTGCCAGCTTGTTGTACTTGACTCGATGACGCGAAGACTCGATGGCGCGATGACTCGATGACCGCCAAAATTATTCAATGAAATTCAACTGGTTATTTCTAAGAAGTGGTATGGATCAACGGCGGAAGTGGACCGACGTAGTGTCCCCAGCTACCAAGAAATGTAGTGAAGTTGATATTCAGCGTAAATCATGAAATGAAGGGTAGCCTCGAACTAGGCCTATAGCTCCTAAGTCCTTGATAATTTACTATGGGTCCCTTTTGAAAAGTTGTTGGAATTGGTCTTGTCTCCCTATTGCACACCAAGGAGGAGGTATAGCGGTAATTTTCAGCCCTTTTGAGCAATGATCCTACTGCATGTTCTATGCCGGAAGTTTCCCAATGTGTCAGAGCTGCCAGGCAAAAAGTAAATTAATGAAAATGACGAAATGCACCCGGGTTGTTCATGTACATGTACTTCATGACGTCATCAGTTTTGTGGTCACTTGCATCTTGGCAAGACGCACGTGACAATCTTGGACGAAACGTTTCAGATCTTGGAACAAATTTTTACAATTCTTTGATATTTTTTATTATGTAATGAAAATTAAATTCTTGGACTGTACTTCTTCAAACACTTGAACGAAAAAAAAGTTTTGAATGAATTCCGCTGCTTCACGCACAACCACAATCATGCATTCTAAACGACAATGACGTCACGGCTTTAGAGTTATACTAAATATGGGAATAGGTATGTGGTTTAACATGTCTAACGATGGTTATCAAAATATGCCAGAGGNGAATTTCACATCCTACGTAAATGCATACACAAAACAAATGCAATTCGCACCAGGGATGAATTTCAGAAACAATGGATAAAGGCCCCAGTAGCCTTGCCTGGTTTTGTGCTGGAAATCGGGAAATTGAAACAACATACATGTACATTTACTTTATTTCATTTGTCTTTCAGAGAGGCAAAATTAATCGAAGAGATGTCTGCAACTTCAACGGCAGCCACATCGGCTGTTCCAACCACAGTCACCGTGACAACAGAGGATTACGAGACCAGCGGTGGCAACTTCGCAGCTTTCCGACGAACTGTCGGTAATCTGTCCTTGGTAACATAAGCAAAGCGCAGGAAAAACAGAAGATTCATTTTGATAAGCGGCACCAAACTTGCAAAGTAGGTGATTACCGTTGCTGTACGTGTAATATATAGTTTTCAGGAAATGATGGACAACAAATGAAGTGAAATCAATAAATGCAAAAAAGCACACTTTGAGCCGCTAATCAACTATTTCACTTTGCACATCCTAGGGTACATGTGCGGCGTTAATAAACTCAATTTCGTTTGACAGGCATTCAAGGTTGGAGACCTAGTTCTGAAAAGAAACGACAAGAAGGATGACAGAAAAGGTGGGAAATCTGATTTCACCTGGACTGGCCCTTACCAAGTAGTGAAGGCATGTGACAAAGGGACATACACCCTTATGTGCGAGAGAAGCAAGAATATACTGAAGAGGAAAACAAATGGTTGCAAGTTGAAAGCATACTTGAGGTAATTATAGCCGTATATCCAATCCTCTAAAGTTCGTCCTTGTCGGTAAATGCCAACATTTAGGAGTACATGTAGTTTGTAAACGGAAAACAACAGCTTCTTTTTGTTTCCAGACCAGAGAGCAACAGCTCGAAAGCTGCCGCCAACATCGAGAGCCCCAAGATCGCGGATCCTGAGCCGATGGACCACGAGCCTCAGCCAAACACTTCACAAATTGTGAATTACTCAGATTCTGATTGAAGTCAGGCACATTGGGCCGTATGCATAAAAATGAAGCATTTACTTCTAGCAAAAGCAAAAAGTAAAAGCAGTTGCTTGAAACCAAAAATAAAAGTTGAATCAATTACTTGGTTTCATATGCATAATCTTCCACTTCAAAGCAAATGCTTATACTTGACAAGCATTTGCTTGTTTACCAAAGGTTCTACAGTTGGAACAATTGCTCAGTATTATGCATATGAATTCTAGCATTTGCTAGAAAGGAACAAGTTAATAGTACCTGCTTCTTCTAATAGCAACTGCTTTTTAGCAAAAGCATTTACTTCGGGTTTTATGCATGCGGACGGAAGTAATTGCTTCAATTTTCAAGTAAAAAGCATTTGCTTTTCTTTATGCATACGGACCATTGTCCTCGGTTGTCACATGTAGCATACAATCTAGGTGAACATGTAGCATACATGTGTACAAATTAGGTCTCTGTAATTTTTTGCACGTCGGTCAGCTGGTGATTAAAGGTGTATTGAAAGATAAATTCCCGTCTTATTGCTGAAGAGTGTTGATTAATTCAAGTTGTCATGAGACAGATAGGAGTTTAGGGAAAGCGTTCGAAATCCACGACGTCAGTGTCAGTGCTGATCAGCACGCAATGCTTTACACTACGCGAAATGTAAACATCGTCCAAGTAAGGGCGAAGACAGCAGTATGGTCCATCATAAAGAAAAGCAAAGGTTTTTTCTTGAAAATTGAAGCAATTGCATCCATCTGTATGTATAAACCCGAAGTAAATGCTTTCGCTAAAAAGCAATTGCTGTTAGAAAAGTAGTTACTATTTACTTGTTCCTTTCAAGCAAATGCTAGAAATCATATGCACAAAACTGAGCAACTGCTCCAACTGTAGAACCTTTGGTAAACAAGCAAATGCTTGTCAAGTATAAGCATTTGCTTTGAAGTAGAAGTAGAAGATTATGCATATGAAACCAAGTAATTGCTTTAACTTTTACTTTTGGCTTCAAGCAACTGTTTTTATTTTTTGCTTTTGCTAGAAGCAAATGCTTCATTTTTATGCATACGGCACATCGTCCAAGTATTCGAACTTCCGCGGGGAACACTGGGAAACGGGCGAACACAGCAGTATGAGCACTGTGCGTATATGTTTGTGGCAACACTGAAAAACGGCTTTGAAATGTTACCATCGTGAGCGTCTGTTCAGGGGAACACTGAAAAACAGTACTTAGTATATTTCAGTGTCCAGAAAACACTGACCGACGGAAACACTGTAGCACTTTACACCGGTCTTCTGGGCAGCTTGCATTCGAAGTCCAATGAAATCAAATGATCTTAGGGCGGAATTCCGACGAGAGTGACGTCATTTTACAAGCTCCAATAGAACAATTGGGTCATGTATATATTTTGACAAGATGGCGGCTCCCACAACTTGGGCATGATCATGATCATGATGATCTCGTAATCATGAGTAAATTTCAGGAAAACATATATTTTTGCTTGAGATCAAAGTTGGATTTACCTCAGGTGAATGAAATAAGGCAAACAGCTTATAGTCTCGCACCGCCAGCCTCTGATCTCGCTCCGCTTCCTACGCTTGGATCAGAGTCTGGCCCCAGACGCATCCATTTTGGTTATCCATTTTGGTTGCTAACGGTTCCGCAGGTGGCGCTCAGACACAGACGTGATTCAAACGCGCCATAAGTATTTCTTAGCGAACTGCAATAAAAAACTGAAACAATGTCTCAAATTAGCCTTATCGGGATTTGCGACACATATTATTTACATTTTAATAATTTTCTGTATTTTTATCACCGTTCCTGCGACATAATATAGGAGCTGAATCGATGCTCTGACTTAACGCATAGCTCTGTATGAATTTACATCCGGGTGTGCGCGCCCAGAATTGGGGTGCGGGTACCCGGATGTGATTACAAAAATACTTCGTTTGGGGCCAGACCCTCCGGTTGTCTGCTGCGCGAGACTAACCGAGGGTCTGGCTGAGCGAGACTAAACAGCTTACTGCTGCCTAAAACCCATGCAAGAAACGGGCAGTGAACGGTGATACAATTGCTATTTTGCCTACGGGGCTTCCCCGAGCTAAATATAGATCAGCGGGCGCCATGATGGTTTTATGCATTTGCTTGCGTCTGTCCTAGTATTTTCAATCAGGCGCACAATAGATTTAGTCCTGTTAGGTATCCCTTCACCTTAAATCACTGAAATTTATATTTCGGAATTCGTCGGTGCGTAAAACACGACCTTCTTGTATCTGTGGCGCGTATTTCCCGCAAAAACCTAAAACGACTTTATTTAAATATTCTATGTATATGTAGGCCTGTATCTAGACTACCTGTACTTGAGCATCCGACGTTGCTACTGTAGCGGTGTATATACGCTTTATACACTGGCCTCTATGATGCACTAGGCGCATATTCGGTTCTTCCATGAGTGAATATTCTTGTTAGTTGTTGCAAAGGGATAACCTTGAAAACACCGACCTGAGTCTGAATTGTAACAACTATTAAATGACTACACAAATGGCGTGTACACATGAGGGAATATCCCTCTAACATTGTCTAACAGCTAAACGGGGTGGATGTCCTCAGGGCATTAGATAGGGTTACCATCGTAAATTACCTGAGATTCTCAGGATGGGCATAAGCGGACGATTGCGAAACTCACTATTCCCTCAGGGTCGAAACATGTCGGTGCGCCATCCATCTGAAACCTCATATCTTAATGGAAAGGCCTATCCTTGTTTGCCTGACTTTTGTTTTCACATTTGAAGCTGTCTGGGCCCAGATCATAAAGCACGGGACGGTCAGGATGTTCGCTTCGCTTTTTTGGTTGAGCATTCTACAGGTGAGTCATAGCCACTTCGACTCGAAAAACGATTGGACACTATCAGATTGTTATAAACATCCGGACGGACTTGCCCGCTGAGATCTCGCGCTGGTACATGTACAGTCATGGGCATAAATTGATCGACACCTGATACCTTGAATATTTCAAGCACTACTGGGCCAATTTTAACACGGTTTGTTCCACATGAAAGTAAATCGTGTTAGTCATATTTCTGCATCAAAATGTTGGAAATTTCGAAATGTCATAATTATGTAATAGCTCATCAGAAAAAAATCTTAAAAATCAACATTTTTATTATGCTACATTTTTGAGACTTTTGTTGCAGTTTTGATAGACTGGAACTTTCTAAGTATTTTTGGCTTTGTTTCATCAAAATATGATAGTTTGAGATTTTCATGCTTTTCGGGAAATTTGATGCCGTTAGATAAAGCTAACCTCAGAACATGGGTTTACGAAATTTTGCAACTTTTTCGCGTTAACTGGGCAGAAATATGGCACATTTTTCAAAGTATCAAAATGTTGATATTTTGAAAAATATGCTTAACTTCTGACTAGTTCACCCTAAAACTTCCAAAACTTCATACTTCTACGTTTTTAGGTGAACTCTGTCTACTGATATCAAAATTTTGTGAAAAATAGGAAATCATCAAATTATCGAAATTCTGTTAATCTCAAATATCTCAGCGACCACTCAACAGATTGTGGTGAAACATAGGTACATGCTCTATTCGCCTCATCTCATTTCGCCTTGTCCCATTTTGCCTTTTCTCATTTTGCCATTATCGATTTCGCCTTTTCTCAATTCGCCTTCGCATATCTTGCCTTTGTTCTATTCTGCCTTTGTCTTAATTCGCCTTTCTCTCAACTCGCCTTCATCTCGTCTTGCCTCATCCTACTTCGCCTTCCTTTGATTCACCTTTGTCCTACTTTGCCTTTGTACCATTTTGCCTTTTCTTGATTTGCCTTTGTCTCATTTCACCATCTTCTTATTTTGCCTTCACTCATTTTGCCATTATCAATTTCGCCTTTTCTCAATTCGCCTTCGCACATCTTGCCTTTGTTCTATTCTACCTTTGTCTTAATTCGCCTTTCTCTCAACTCGCCTTTATCTCGGCGAATCGGGAAAAAGGCGAAATGTATATACTTTTTGAAGGCGAAATGGGATAAGGCGAATTGATATAAGGCGAATAGAGCAGACACCGAAACATAGCCTAAAATACTTAGAAAGTTCCACTCTATCATAGCTGCAATAAAATTCACAAAAAAGTTACATACTAAAATGTTGATTTTTAAAGTTTTTTTCTGATGAACTATTACGCAATTATGATATTTCCAAATTCCAAAATTTTGATGCAGAAATATGACCAACAAGCTGTACTTTGATGTGGAACAAACCGTGTTAAAATTGGCCCAGTAGTATTTGAAATATTCTAAGTATCAGGTGTAGATAAATTTATGTCCATGACTGTACATCAACAGTTGGATTCTTAATCTAGGAGCACACAGACAATCAGTGTTGGGCTGTATTTTGACATAGACCGAACACTGTCCTGATTGAAAATACTAGGACAGACGCAAGCAAATGCATAAAACCATCATGGCGCCCGCTGGTCTATATTTAGCTCGGGGAAGCCCCGTAGGCAAAATAGCAATTGTATCACCGTTCACGGCCCGTTTCAGGCACTTAGCTTGCATGGGTTTTAGGCAGCAGTAAGCTGTTTGCCTTCTTTCATTCACCTGAGCTAAAGCCAACTTTGATCTCAAGCAAAAATCTATGTTTTCCTGAAATTCACTCATGATTACNACAATTGCCCCACTTCGGTGGTACAATTATAGCCCCTGTAAACTTTTTGAAAATAATTTATTTCTCAAAATTGAATTCAGTTAATAAGTTATTTTGAATTGAGCCATCCATCTGACTTGCATGACTACCTACATGCCAAATTTCATGTTGATATTCAAGTGTTTTGGTGGTGAAACCCTTAAAAAACCAGAAAAGGGGGCTAGAATTGTACCACTTTACCCTACCAGTCTATTTTGACACAGCGTTATTTGGGTTGCAGCCGAATTGGTTGAGACCATGCAGAATATCGCGCTGTCCTCTCAACCGTTTTCGAGAGTTTCTTAAAGATAATGTATCGCGACTTCATTGTCTACATTCAATGTTTGTAAACATAGATTTTTACCTTGTGTTATTTTGGACTTTTGGGGCGTGACAATCCACTAAATTGAATACTGTCGGTATGAAACGAATTTCTAAAGGGGCATCCCACTAACAAATTACTCATAAGACAAAGAAAGACTGGACACAAACAAACAATGATTTTCATGGCCTGTGATACATTATCGTTAAAGCTTAATGCTGCGCTCAAAATCAAATCGGCACCTTTTAGTATTATAGCGTATTTACAATGGCTGCAGCAGCGTTTCAGAACTATTCTGTAAAATTTACATAAGATCTTACCATAGATTTGCTGAGCCTTAAGATACTCTGAATGGACACCAGTGCTTGTGCATTCATTCCATTCTCTCTGTTGGAGGAAAACTTACCAAATAACTTCAGTCACATCACCTATGAATCTACAGAATAGTTCCGGAAACTCTCCTGCAGGCACTTTTCAGTAGATTCTACTGTATTCTTTAACACGGTTAAAGCAAGGTTCATTGGCACACGGATCCGATCCGTTTCCAGTCCGTGTGCCCCTAGTTTTCCGGATACGACAACGCTGAAATCCATTTGATAGATTTTTTACGGACCTGAATCGGACCAATTCCGTGTGCCAATGAACCATGCTTAGCTAAGAGTGTAGATTTAAGGAATATCACTCAACCACGTGGCACAGTTACGAATACGGCTGTGCCAGTGCAAATTTTTGTTGCTGTGCCATTTTAGTTCTGCGCCAAATACGGCAAAGCGTCATTCGTCTCTGTGTGCGCTGAGTCATCCTCGTCGGCTGTTTTGATGACCTTGGCGACCTTGACTCTGGTAGTGACCTTGACCTCGGCAGCGCCGGTTTATCACCTGAAAGTAATGCATCTAACAAAACGTGTCCCTTACTGAATGTCACGAATGCTACCCCAGCCACGAAAGAGAGGAGTGTCGGCTCGATGATGGTCTTTACTTGTATCCATGGTTACACGAAAGATGGTGGCGATGACGTCAGAGAATGCCTGCCAAATCTGAGTTGGTCTGGGAAAGATGTCGTTTGCAAATGTAAGATGTTATCATAAAGGAATCAAACAAAAAGGTTCAACTTACAAATTTAGCATTTGATAAATGTGGACAGTACCCCTTTAAACCTCAGCAGATTTGCATTCTGACTCCCATATGATACGCAAGACCCTTCTGTATGTTTAGTGCAAATTTTGTTGAATTCAGACCAGTTGATCTTATGATTCAAAAGGAATGAATTAATGAGAACCCCACGAACGATGAGAGCGCAGGGTTATCTGTGTACATTTGAATAGGCTAACGTACATTTGCACATGGCACACTAATTATGCTGAAAATAACTGTTATCCTCAGAAATAGAATTCAAGGCATCAAGTTGACAGATTCGTGGACCCCACTACCATAAAAAATTTGAAGCTCCTGCCTATTACGAAAAGCCAAAATTCAGGCAGTGAGAGACATCTGGTGGGAACATATGAAGTGTATCCCTCAGTTACTTCTTTCTTCGTTCGGAGTTAAACCTTTATGTTTGATTCCTTTATGATGTTATTCATTCCTGCCTGCTGAAGTGAGCTCGCTAGTCTTGCCAGTGGTGCTATCCTGCCACTTTTTTGCAATTGACGGTGTTGGCGCAAAATACCCAGTGAGATAAATGGGACTCACCGCAATTCGCAGTGAGGATTCTTCGCCCCGCCCATTCGGAGAATGCGAAACATGAGAAAATATTTGGCCCTGTTAATTACTGTATCTGCTTAGTTATAACGACAGTCCATTAAATACTCATAGATCAGCGGACCACCATTGTCACCATTACATTCATCATTACATTTACATCCCTTAGGCTCAACCAACCCATTCGACCCCTGTGAAACACGTTTCAGAGGGGTCTAGATAAGAGATCTAAGATGTTGATTTTGCATAATCCTGTAATCCTGCGTAATCTAAGATGTTGATTTTCCTTCTCTGCCTAATTTATAATAAAATGGAAAATAGGCTGCTACCTTGCCGAAAAGTTATGCAGTTGAACAGAAAATTCTTTGTTATATAAAAACACTGCTTTAAATTTTCAAATCCGAAGAAAATTAACGATTTTACAATGCTAAATTTGTAGCATGTTTGGGCCGTAACCATTACATGCCCCCTTGCCTTGATACACATGATTGCTTAATCTGTCCTACGTTAGAGGATTGGAATGGCTCACTTATAACCAGAGGGGTGCAAGGTGCAACTAGGTCAGTGGCTCAGATTAACCAGGTGATTTAAAGCGAATCAAGAGCGAAAAAAATTGATTTAGAAATAGAATTTGAAAGGGGACGAATTTTCGGGGAAAATGTAAACAAACTTCTCCAGAATATCAACAAAAGAAATTTTCGTGCATTCTGATTGGCTGAATTTTCTGTTTACAAACACCATCCAAATGTAAACAAAATCCGCCTTCGATTCGCTTTAAGATATGTAAAAATTAGTCAAAGTGGGAAGGTGTATTTCTCCAACATATTTTCTAAGGCCCTGTTTACCTAATGATAAGGATTCGTTCAAGTGCGTTCATTGCTTATTACACACCACGTGAGTACGATTACTCCAGTCAATGGGGAAAAGGATCAGCGAATATTTAATGAACTGGCGTTGTAACTGAGAAGATACAGTATATAATCGCGAGTTACGACTCGTCTTGAAGAACCTAAAAGCGCCCCATACCGATAATTTTTTTCGGTCCCGTTTTCGTTAGTTTGGCCTCCGGAGATGAATGTTCTCGGCAGTTTCACCTACACCCTTACTCAGATATCTCTCCCTCAAATAGTGGTCACGTGCCCTTCTGCGCCGGATATGGCCGGTGCTGAGAAGTATGTGTCTAAAAAAGGCACATCGGTCCTTGGCACTAACGTCACGTACACTTGCATGAAAAACTACCGTGGATCCAACGGGAATAATGTCAGGACTTGCCAGAAAGACGGGAAATGGTCGAAGTCAAATTTCGAATGCAGTGGTAAGCCTCACCTTTACTCTATAGACATTTCGCTTTTTCGAGCCCGCGTTTAAAGGGAGACAGCCGAAAGGTATTGCCCGGCGGGCACTACATGTATTTGTTTTTGTTTTGATTAGCGTAGTGTCACCGTTAATTAACAGACGGAGCTGTGCGTTATGGCACATGCCCCTGGAGAACTATCAGTGAGTTTCGAACACGTATCTAACCCAAAAAAACGCTAGTTTGTAAAAAAAACCAGAGCTCACGAATTCGTGAGCTCGGGTGTGTTTTTTTAGATAAGTTTGGTTAGATACGCGGAAATCACATGGTGATGTGGCAAATTGCTTTCAACCAACCACATAAACATTAGCCTATTCACCTAGTGCATTTACTGTACATGGGTGGAGTGTGGCATGGTGCAGTCTGCGTGGAGCATGAATGGACTGATTGCTGGTAATGACAACAGTGATGATTCATGTTATCGGTAACCCTACGAGCCAATTACCGGTTCATAAGAAGATCGGAATACAGTGGAACCCGCCGCAATACACCGAAATACTGCCGAAAACACGATAAAAAAAGTTTAATTTCACTCTTATGTAGCTGTGGAATATCTTACATGGATACGAGGCAGAATAGGGCGAGATAATCCTCAAAATTCACACAGAAACATCGCATCAGGTGTTTTCGGCAGCCAAACTCGTTCCCAGTGGGTTAACGTTCCTACATCACCACTGGAAAGGGCTGACGAATTCAGGAATACTGCGCATGCGCGATATACTAATTTTGAGCCGAATCGCACCAAAGCTGACACCCGCGGCTTGATGTTCCCAACTAAACTATTCGTTTGAAATTGCTCTAATACTCAAACAACTTCGTGTTTTGGGTGTATTAAATGACTCTTTAGGCATGATCTTTTTCAGTCATCGAAGGACGAAATATTGTGTGAAACACACATTTTGGCACGCTGCCAGCGGTTGACCAGAAATTTTGGTCATGTCGTAGCCCTTGCCAGAGATTATCCTCGGATGAGGTAGATCTGGGTACGAGATTGTTCGGCAGCCGGCGGTCGCCATCTTGCTTGCGCGCAGGACTCAATTACGGGAAAGGAAAAAATAAATTACTCACTACAGTATCCTCATGCTCGTGATGTATTTTATTATTTCTTTCAGAGATTGTTTGTCCGAAACCACCAAGGATCCCACACGCAAGTGTCAACAAAACCAGGTTGAAAGTCGGTTCAATTGCCACTTACGCATGCGCAAAACATTACAGACCCATTGGGACGGGCATGACATCTTGTTTGGAGAACGGAACGTGGTCGGAGCTCAACTTCACCTGTGCCTGTAAGTAGCTAGGACTTTTCCCCCGATCAGTGTCATTCACAGCTTCAGCAGATCGGCAGGTTTCAACACCTGCCTAGATCGCCTTTTCCAGCGACGTTTTGTCCTCAGCCGCCACTGATAGACGGCGCTGTCATCACAGGAAGTGACTTCTCCGTCGGGCAGAATATTAGCTACACATGCAAGCCGGGAACATATCCAAGGGGAGGAAAAGCAACCATAAGATGCCTTCCAGGCAGAAAGTGGTCCAAAATGACTGGCTCGTTCAAATGCGTCGTCGATTAGTATAATTGAGAGTTTGAGAGTTTTCTCGCGAGAGTTGGCTCACAATGGGAAATATTCACCGTGTGGTTTCCGACTTATGCTCCAGGGTCCTTATTCATAAAACTACTTAAGTATAAGCGTGATACTTATCCTTTGTTCAGCACAAAAGATAAGTATCACACTTTGACTTAAGTAGGCTATGTTTGTGAATACGGCCCCTGGCCACGACTGTTAGGAAGGGAATTTGCTATAGAGGCGTCACCTTTCGGAGAACGGCCACAACATGGGGAAAGCCCTCCTAAAAATAGTACGGTGACGCAGACAAATCGGCGTAGTCGACGCCTACCTCCACAGCAAAGCCAATAGAATATTATTGACGACCGGAAGAAGTCAATCTGGGCATGCGCAGGAGGCTACTCGGGGGGGGGGGGTAGTCTCGCATTAAAAAATATGCAAAGAGATCATCAATCGGTCCACTGGTTACGATTCTATGTCAGTTTGAATGCACAAGGGTGTGCGGTACAGGCCAAAGCCTGATAATTCCGTCATTCGGCCCCAATGGGTTAATGTGTCAGGGAATTCCTATTATATTCCAAATAGGGCACCAACCAATCAAATTTCGTTCCGGACCTTTTCCACTACATGCATTGACTTCTAACAGTCGTGTGGCATACGCTAAACCCAATGACGCAATCGATTGCCCATAGCTTTCTACGATTAAGTTCGTCGAACGGGCGTAAATGAAATGATCCACGGACCATGTGCTCATCTGTGTGACATATGCACATGACATACACGTAGGCTATAGGCTTAAAGGAGCTCGACGTCCAAGTTGTAAACAAACTGGTTTGTTTACAACTTGGACTGGTTTGTTTACAACACTGGCCAGCACTGGCCAGCAAACTAGTTTTATTCCTTCGTGAAGGTGGCAGCACCAGTAGCGCCCCGCGATCGTTAGACTGGTGCCCCGTCCAATGCAACTCACTCAACCACTAACTGGTTCTTTATCCACGCTGTGCTGCCACCTATTATCGGTGATATGTACTGAAGTGAATATGTAGTCTCGCGCAGCCAACCGTTTCGTTCCGCAGGTACTGGGACACAAACGTTCGATCCTCAGATTCGGCTGGGTGACCGAGCAGCTGGGTGACCGAGACTAGTGAATATCGTGTTTACAACTTGGACGGCCAGCTCCTTTAAATCCAGTTTTCTGGTGGCCATATTTGAAGTCCCCTTAGGCCAAAATCAGTTGTACACATAGATGGAGGGTACCTAGATACCGGTACATCATCACACCAAATTACAATAATTAAGGTCAAATAGCAAAAACACATGCCACCTAACGGCAAAATATTTAACTTTGATCTCTCTGACCTTGAAAAAGAGGTAAAATCAAAACCCCGTGTTATATATCATGTATCCCAATAAGATGTATCTATGATGAAAATTTGGTGAAGATCCTACCAACGGTTAAGGTTGAATCGCACATAAAAGGTTTTCAGTTTTGGCCCCCTGATGGCAGAATGGACAATCGGATTTCCATGAAAATTTATTTGTTGAGACCTATTATATGACCCTTCAAGGTTTGCGTTCATAAAAAATCGACAATCTTAAAGCTTGCGTTTTTTCCAGCGGGGCTTTGTCGTCAGCCACCACCGATAGATGGCGCTGTTATCACAGGAAGTGACTTCTCCGTCGGGCAGAATATTAGCTACACATGCAAGCCGGGNGGTTTGGCTCTTGGCTCTTTGGCTCTTGGCACTTGGCTCTTGGCTCTTGGCACTTGGCTCTTGGCTCTTGGCACTTGGCTCTTGGCTCTTTGGCTCTTGGCTCTTTGGCTCTTGGCTCTCAGATTAGGGTGTCCCTTGCCAAATGTGTTCATTGCCTACCAAAAAAGCTTAACATGAAAAGCTGTTCCTGTGAACTCGGCGATGACAAAATTACGCTGGCCTGGCCCACATCAATCATTAGAGTTTTTTCACACTCGGCGCTGCTCTATTCATAGGGTATGCTAATCCTTTGTGTTGCAAGACTTTGACAATAGGGAATGCTCACAGTGAAAAAAGCCTATCATTCATAGGCTTAATTCGGCGTATTGTGTACGAGTGACACAAGGCCTTTGCGCCTTATCAGTCATCCAACTTTCGTCCACTGACAACGTCTTACCTCACTGCTGATAATCATGTGAGCCAACCAGCGGATTGCGGTTGATCCTAATCAACCGTCATGAGCAACACAATGCAGGAGGTGGGTTTGAACATGAGAAATTGATTCTACCTTTGAAAGCNATCTACTGGGCATGCGCAGCTTATTCTATTGGCCTATAATGCTAAGGTTTCGCTCTGTGGAGCATGAATGGACTGATTGCTGGTAATGACAGCAGTGATGATTCATGTTACCGGTAACCCTCCGAGCCAATTACCGGTTCATAAGAAGACCGGAGTACCGTGGAATCCGCCGCAATACACCGATTACTGCCGAAAACACGATAAAAAAAGTTTAATTTCACTCTTACGCTGTAGCTGTGAATATCTTACATGGATACGAGGCAGAATAGGGCGAGATAATCCTCAAAATTCACACAGAAACATCGCATCAGGTGTTTTCGGCGGCCGGCGGTCGCCGTTTCGCTTGCGCGCAGGACTCAATTACGGGATAGGAAAAAATAAATTACTCAGTATCCTCATGCTCGTGATGTATTTTAATATTTCTTTCAGAGATTGTTTGTCCCAAACCACCAAGGATCCCACACGCAAGTGTCAACAAAACCAGGTTGAAAGTCGGTTCAATCGCCACTTACGCATGCGCAAAACATTACAGACCCATTGGGACGGGTATGACATCTTGTTTGGAGAACGGAACGTGGTCGGAGCTCAACTTCACCTGTGCCTGTAAGTAGCTAGGACTTTTTCCCCGATCAGTGCCATTCACAGCTTCAGCAGATCGGCAGGTTTCAACACCAGCCTAGATCGCCTTTTCCAGCGACGTTTTGTCCTCAGCCACCACCGATAGATGGCGCTGTCATCACAGGAAGTGACTTCTCCGTCGGGCAGAATATTAGCCACACATGCAAGCCGGGAACATATCCAAGGAGAGGAAAAGCAACCATAAGATGCCTTCCAGACAGAAAGTGGTCCAAAACGACTGGCTCATTCAAATGCGTCGATTAGTATAATTAGCCTATCAAAACGGCTCTCCGAGTGAGGGTTTTCTCGCGAGAGTTGGCTCACAATGGGAAATATTCACGGTGTGGTTTCCGACTTATGCTCCAGGGTCCATAGCCTATTCATAAAACTACTTAAGTATAAGCGTGATACTTATCCTTTGTTCAACACAAAAGATAAGTATCACACTTTGACTTAAAGTATGTTTATGAATACGGCCCCTGGCATACGCTAAACCAAATGATGCAATCGATTGCCCATAGCTTTCTACGATTAAGTTTGTCGAACGGGCTTAAATGAAATGATCCACGGACCATGTGCTCATCTGTGTGACATATGCACATGACATACACGTAGGCTATAGGCTTAAATCCAGTTTTCTGGTGGCCATATTAGAAGTCCGCTTGGGCCAAAATCTGTTGTACACGTAGATAGAGGGTACCTAGATACCGGTACATCATCACACCAAATTACATGTACAGTAATCTAGGTCAAATAGCAAAAACACATGCCACCTGACGGCAAAATATTTAACTTTGACCTCTCTGACCTTGAAAAAGAGGCCAAATCAAAAACCCGTGTTACAGTGGGTTGCAAAAGTATTCATACCAATGACTTTTTCATCTTATTCGCAAATTATGTGGACGTTTGAACTCATCTTCATATGTATTAATTATCACGTCGAAACTCAAATTTCAGAACAAAAAAAAATCGAATTTCTCTCAAAATATCACGAAAATATCACGATCTCAAATATCATGGAATCCATACTTTTTTTACTTTGAATAATATAAAAAAAAGGTGACTGGAATGTGATTCTACAATGATTTCTGAGGTGCATGGTGAAAAAACTCTCATAAAATCTTTTCTCGTTTTAATGTTATTGATATGTTGAAAAAACGCCAAAAAATGACTAAACTTAGCATGGGAACGGAGGTTTTATGAAATTTCTTTGTCAATGTCAGTGGTCCAGATTTGAAACTTCACAAGCTTGGATTATTGACAAGGACTACAATATGAACCCAAAATGTCATGGAAATCTCTCTTTTTCATTTTTGATACCATTTTGAGATTATCAAATACCACGAAAGTGAGATGATATTTTTTAACCGATTTAATCAACAGGATCTTACAATTAGTTATAGATTCACATTTAAGGGATTTTTCAGAATCTTATTGCAATGAGAAGAAAGTAGGATTTTCATGATATTTTGATATTTCGATATTTTTGTGATCAGTTAAAGAAAATTAAAGATTTTTGTTTTGAGAGTTGCGTTCTTATGTGATAACTAACATGTATGAATATTACTTCGAATCTCAGCATAATTTGCGAATGAGGTGAAAAAAACATCTGTATCAATACTTTTGCAACCCACTGTATATATCATGTATCCCAATAAGATGTATCTATGATGAAAATTTGGTGAAGATCCTACTAACGGTTGAGGCTGAATCGCACATAAAAGGTTTTCAGTTTTGGCCCCCTGATGGCAGAATGGACAATCGGATTTCCATGAAAATTTATTTGTTGAGACCTACATGTATGACCCTTCAAGGTTTGCGTTCATAAAAAATCGACAATCTTAAAGCTTGCGTTTTTTCCAGCGGGGCCTTGTCGTCAGCCACCACCGATAGATGGCACTGTTATCACAGGAAGTGACTTCTCCGTCGGGCAGAATATTA
>NMRB01002061.1:60732-75107 GCA_002633025.1 Notospermus geniculatus | reverse complement strand
CCGTAGCACGTGTTATTAAAAAACAAACTTCCCTATCGAAATCATCTGCAATATTTTCTTCGCGGATTCGAATGTGGTATATTACTATCCAAGATCACGGTGGGTACTGGTTGATTTTGGAGGTTAAATGCCACTGACCTCGAATCCAAGGAGCAGTTGACACCAGGGGACTAGATTGGGCGCCGAGTCTGAGTGAGGCTACTAATATCTCAACTCGTCCCACTCCATGGCACTATAGGTTGAGTTTTTTTGCAGGTCCCAGCGTCTGTTACACACTTCTTATTGGGAACTGCGCCGCATTCGACATCCTGTACTTGGGCAATGTTCCGAAGGAGAAATGCCTGGAAGCGTGTTCCCAACGCCCATACTGCAAGTCTATCCAGTGGTTGAGATGGAATCCTCGGGCCATTCAGTGCTGGGCCAAAACGATTTTCTGCCCTAAAAAACACATGGGTTACAGGGGGGATAAGCGATTCCACCAGTACAACAGTAAGCCACATATTCGTCTCTCATACGTTCACTTAAAGAACCACAGTATTGCTTCCCAATCCTGTGCGTTACACCTACCCGCATTAAGGGAGACCTCTATTGACGACTTGGTAAACTACGCATGCTAGTACGTGCATTGTAGTGTAATCATACATTCCCCAACACTGGGGCGAAAGGCTTAACTACAGTATTGGAGAACGGGTACCAGTGGCGCCGGCTGTCGACAGAAAGTGGCAATACCGTGGTGCTTTAATAAGGGTTATGAAAAGTGACTCGAAATCTCGAATTTTTGACGCAAACAATCTGATTAACTGCACACTGAATTGAGAGACGGTTCCCGAGGGCCCCCGAGCCTTATTTTCCAATTTTTATGCAGTTAGTCAGATTTTTTGCGTCAAAAATTTGAGATTTCGAGTCACTTTACATAATCCTTAAGCCAGCAGCACACCAAGCCAGTGATATCGCAAGCGATCTAATCGCCAGCAAGCGAAATGGGCTGTTGATGCTAGGCGTGCACTAGGTGTACACTAATTGACCGTGTTGAAGAATTTAATTTCCTTGGTTTAACTATTCGTCAACATCTTCATTGGTCTTCTCATATTCGAATCATATTCGAATCCTTAAGGCGGGGGAATACCTATAGCTGAGCTCATTACCTAGTGGCAATCCTCGGAACTTTCCTTTGTGCGCTAATCAAATGACCAGTCATTCACATTCAGATTAAATCCGATCACCCTGATATACTGTTTTCGAAAACCAATCTTCGGTGTACGTACCGACCCTAAATCTTTTGTGTCCACTGCGGGTATTGTTCAGCTCTGTCGCTGGTGCTTTGGTCACAAATGGCCGAACAGAGTTTACTCAAAGAGCGGGAATAGTGCAAATCTACATAACAAAGTAACTGGCGAGCTGTATGGAAAATTTCAAATTTCCCAAACAAGTTTTCTCTTTTTTTGGACACATATATTTGAAAATTTCTTTTAGATGTTATTGCCATATTATGTGCATTCTAGTGCAACACGATCGCCTTTTTTGGATAGTTGGTCGGGAATATGAAATATTTCAAAAACTGTAAATCGAGCCTTTTTGGCATTAAATAGTTTATACCAATTAAATGGAAAATACTTTTGTAAAAACACGGATCGTTAGCCCTGCAGGCATCAGGCCTGTATGTTACAGACTATGTGGGAAACTGATGTGTCGCATCCCAAGTCTGCGAAATTGTTTGCAAACTCAAATTTCGACAACTTGTTATAACTTAATTAACTCCATCGTAATTGGTCAAAATAAACAATTCTTTCACAGAAAGGGAGCATGAAGGTTGTAGCTAAAACATTTTGTTGACATCAATTAGTTACTTTTTGTCATGAATATGTTAGGACGCTTGTTTTCAAAGAGCGTCAATAAAGTCGACATAGGTAGGCCCCCACCTTAAAGATTTCAAGGGCGACAGGAATTTTAAATCACATCAAATATCTTGTCAAAGATCTTAATTACTGTATATCATGCTCTCATCACACCTCATCTTAACTTTCATTTGCTTTCTTTGGGCTATGGCTTCAACAACATTTACAAATTACAAAAGAAAGCTTTTCGTATATTGCACGTCGTCATTTCATAGCTCATACAGAACCCTTGTTCAAGGAACTAAAGATCCTCAAACTACCAGACTTGCATTCATTCGTTTAAATGAAATTCCTTTACAAATCTTTCCGTAGTGACTTGCCCAATTACTTTATGCACAACTCTTTCTTAACAAACAATCAAATTCATTATCACAATTCGAGAAACAGACAAAACCTGGTGACACCTTTTTGTAGACATGCTTTTTGCAAATCGCAGATCACACTCTACAGTGCTGCCAACATTTTCAACTCATTGCCTCCAATCACAGGAACTTGTACCGTTAATTACGGGGGTCCTACCCCCTATATATATAATACAGACAAGGAATGAAACACCTGCCTTTTCCTGTACATGAATAGGAATGATCCGATGTCCCGTCGATTAAACACCGTTTTCACGGTCATATTCACTTTTAATCCACAAACAATGGCGTTCTAATCCATCCATACAAACCAAAGATATTCATATCAACACATTGGTTTTACCATCAACGGGTGATTTCACATAATTTCAACACAAAATATCCAGAATTTTCGAAAAATTGACACAAGAAACTCGCGAACTTCAGAACGAGGCTCAACAGGCAGCGCCTCCACAAAACACGGCGGCTTACGAAAACAATCAGTGAATAGCAACTGGGTTGTTTTCGTAAGCCGCCGTGTTTTGTGGCGGCACTGCCTGTTGAGCCTCGTTCTGAAGTTCGCGAGTTTCTTGTGTCAATTTTTCGAAAATTCTGGATATTTTGTGTTGAAATTATGTGAAATCACCCGTTGATGGTAAAACCAATGTGTTGATATGAATGTTTGGTTTGTATGGATGGATTAGAACGCCATTGTTTGTGGATTAAAAGTGAGTATGACCGTGAAAACGGTGTTTAATCGACGGGACATCGGATCATTCCTATTCATGTACAGGAAAAGGCAGGTGTTTCATTCCTTGTCTGTATTATATATATAGGGGGTAGGACCCCCGTAATTAACGGTACAAGTTCCTGTGCTCCAATAGTGTCTGATAAAATTTATACTCATAGTTTTCATGGTTTCACAACATACTACAAAAATTACTTTACGAATTGTACAATTCCACCTGTACACTACAAGACTGCTATGTTTGCGCTCGTGTAAATAATAATCTGGCTTCGTAAATTCTAATTCTGTTGTACACTCACTGGCCAGAAGTATTGCAACATAGGGTTTTTTCTAGATTTCTCTCATGCCTTTACTACTTTTGCATCTATTTTCAAGTATATATAGGGGGACCGATGGCGAAACATGGTGTTGGCCATACGGACTGAAAAATCTCACTGCTGATGGAAAAATGAAGCCTTAAAATGAAATATCAAAACATGAAAATGACATGAAATGGTCCATGGACCATGTGCTCACCGGGTTGGACATAACAGTCTAATGACAGAGGGATGAGCAATCTGGGTCAAGTCATTCCCGAGTAGGAGTTTGATGATTTGGGGGCCACCTGCGGGCCATATTGCATGTCCGATCGGGCCGGAACTTCACATGCACATAAAGGTCATCTGCAGGGGGCCACATAGCACATTGGTGCGCTTTGGGTCACATTGGTGCGCTTTGGGTCACGTCATTCTCGAGTTACAGCACTTTGACGATTTTCGGTTTACGCCACCTGGCGGCCATACTGGATGTCCGATTGGGCCAGAACTTCATATGCACATAAAGGTCATCTGCAGAGGGCCACATAGCACATTGGAGCGCTTTGGGTCAAGTCGTCCCTGAGTTACAGCACTTTGATGATTTTCGGGTTACGCCACCTGGCGGCCATATTGGATGTTCGATCAGGCCGAAACTTCACATGCACATAAACGTCATTTGCAGGGGCCACATAGCAAATTGGAGCACTTTGGGTTAAGTCGTTCCTGAGTTACAGCACTTTGATGATTTTTGGGTTACGCCACCTGGTGGCCATGTTGGAAGTCAAATCAGGCCGAAATTCGACATGCATGTAAAGGTCATCTAGAGGGACGTAAATATCAAATTTGAGCACTCTACGTCAAGTCGTTCCTGAGTAATAGCAGTTACTTGATTTTCAGGTTACGCCACCTGGCGGCCATATTGGATGTCCAATCGGGCCGAAACTTGGTATTTTTAAAGGTACCTCTCCAATGCATGTTTATGCAAGATATGAAGTCGCTTGGTGAAATAATAGAGAGCATTCGCTATCCCGTTCCGAGATTCGGTCCGCCGAGAACGATACTCGATCTCGTACCCGTTCTCGGAAACAAGAAAGTTCGTTTTCGCAATCCCGAACCGAGATATGACGTCAGTGACGTCGTCGACGTACATGGGCGCTGGCATCGCCAACACTACTGACGTGACGCTGCGTTTGGCCTGCATGCGCAACATGTCAACTGCAACGATCAGAATGGCCTACATTTTTACACTGCAAAGCACGCACTGACCGTTGTACCCCAAATCAAACGACTCAACAGCATGATCACCACGAGCCATGCACTTTTTTGCACATATTCAATTGACAAGTAGTAGGCCTACCTGAATGGTATCCCAAACATTGGCCATTTTTGCTGTGAAGTGGGCGCTTTCGATCTCGGAATGCCCACCGAGAACCAAGCGCTGAACGCCGGAGATCTGATCGAGAACGGGAAAACACTACCCAAGCAATGATGACGTCATACACAAAAATCAACCTGATTCCCGTTCTCGATCTCGGAATCGGGATAGCGAAAGTTCTTTAATGACAAACTGTGGCAGGTTCGTCACTTTTGTCAAACTTTGACCTCTGTGACCTTGAAAAGTAGGTCAAATCAAAAACCCGTTATGTATCCTTATTAGATACACCTAAATTTGGAGGGATCTAGTCATTAGTTCAGGAGTTATTGCACTTTTTGTGTTTTCGGTTTCCGCCACCTGGTGGCCAAGCTAAGAGTCGAATCTGACCGAAACTTGGTGTCATGGGTCATCTGACCTAGGGGTATATATGTACCAAGTTTCAGATCAATAGCTCTGGCGGTTACGAAACGTGCCCTGCTAACGCATCCTGAGATCTCAGGTCATTTACGGTCGTACCCTCCCTAATGCCCTGAGGAAATCCATCCCGTTTCGGTGGGGAAGACGGCTGTTCCCTCGTGTGCACTCGCCAATTGGTAATTCGCGAATAATCCATGGACTGCAGTGGGGGAACGCCACTTGATGTAACCGTGACTAGTGCTGCAACGCCTGCACACACATCTGGTGTATACGAGTTAACGGGCACCAGGCAAATAGAACTGTATCTCATTCCATAATTTATGCACGCTGTCGAATGACAGCTGCCCCAAACACATGAACAGGATCATACCTTCGTGTTTTGAACCTATTGATAGGTAGTCTACATAATCCGTGAGAACCACTTTGACGCGAAGTTAATTCAGGAATAGTCAACAATTCAGCGAGTTTGTCGGGGAATCGATTTGCGATTTGTCCCATCTTCACAACACGAAGTGGAGGCCCAGCTCTAATGAATGACGTCATTGCATGAACGCGATGCTGATTGGGCGAAAGGATTTCTTTCGCCAGTACCCCACGAAATCGGGTGGATGTCCTCAGGGCATAGTGCGAGTGAGCGAGCGCGACGCCCTGGGATTCTCAGGATGTGCTAACGGAACACGACGACGACGGATGACGGACGCTGCACCATCGTAATAGCTCACCCCGGTGAGCTATAAATCGTCATGTGATACTGGATCGCTCTCTACTTTTCACGATAATGAAGCCTGATGATGAGGAAGGATTTACAAGAAAAAACTGCGAAGAAAGATATTTGATATTATCGAAAAATATCAAAAATTGAAAAAGTGAGATTTTGCTTGAGATTACGCTGCTGGTGTAAAGCTGTCATCCCATGTGTCCCACCATGCCAGTTTCATCCAATGAAAAGCCACAGTTATCAAGAAAATTGAACTTTTCTCCAACAAACCTCCATTTTTGACAAAATTGGGCATTTTTCTACGTCAAATAACACGAAAACGACGAGCCTTTTCAGCTTAATTTTTCGCAGCTGTGAATGAATTTCCATTGTCTTCATTTTGTAAAAATTTGGTAGTCTTGCACTTCAAAATGTTCGAGATCTCAAATCGGTCACATTTTGATATTCTGATATTTCCGTGATATATTCACTTTTCCTTAAAATCTTTCGAACCAACAGACTTATTAACCTTCAAAGTATCACATCCACATTTGAAAATCAAAGACTGATGACTGACTACCGAGAAATTAAGAAAAAACACATGTTGCAATACTTATGGCCAGTGAGTGTACAGTACAATCATTGCTCTTGTATCTTGTACCGGTATCTATCTATGTATTTTATTTTGCACTACTTTATTTACATTATACATCCTTATAAATTTGTCTTGGGGCAAAGCCGTAAGCGATCCTATTAGGATCTTGGCTTTGTCCCTGATCACAATTCTTCCCATGTTTATGTATTTTTGTTACTGTTCGTGTTGGTCAAAAATAAATATCAATATCAATATCAATATCAATACTCTAGAACTGCATGATGCGTCCACTGCCATGTTATATACTGACCAACTTCTTTTTCAGAAGTGCCTTGCCAGAAAAATAAAAACTACAAAGCAATAGGGAAGGGACGATATAACCTGGTGGAAGTTTGAAACGGATTGCTCTTACGACAGGAAGTTGACCTTTCATTGACACTTCTTGGTTTGGATGCACACTGACGGTTCCCCACTTGGTCTTTCTAGCACAGTCTATTTTAATGTACGCCCTTAGTCAAAAGTAAATAGACAGCTACTAAATTCAATATTTCCTAATATAGCAGCGAGGTACAATTTTTCCTTTTATTTCCATTGATAACAATTGCTTTGGCACCTTCTTAGACCAAAATTATCTTGCTGTCCTTTGAACTGATTTTTTGGTGAAAGTTTGAATTTTCATCAAAAAAAGTGATTTTTTATTCGGGATTTGTTGGTGATCGCACCTATGCCATCTTGAAGCACATTTGTTTCTGAGTAGAATCTAGCTTTCGGATCCCATGGATCTGTAGGGGGGACAGAGTTACAGAGGGACTTTTGCAGTAATTTTGTTCGGTTAGCCAAGTTCGATCTTCCACGTGCTCTTCCGTATTTCATACCGACCAAGTGTTGAATATTCAGCAGTTCTCCGTCACAAAGCACACGCTCGGGACAAACCACATTGATTGCGTTGCATCATTATTATTGATTGTATTGTGCACTATAGTTTAGTTTTGAACGGGCAAACATGCTTTGTGGTTAGCTCTCTGCAGTAATCGCACATAGCTCGGAACGTCATCCCGGGCCCACTTAGGCCTTATTGTTATTCACATTACTAGTATTTCTTATTGAAATTCCAAAGGCTCGGTCAAATAGGCCCAGTATGAATAGCGATTATTATTCGTGACCCTGAACTTGCCGCGTCACAACTGGTTGGTTATGAATGTGGTGTCAGACTGGCAACTGGAAAACCCTAGAATTGCATGTAAGAAACCATCAATAACTCGGTTGCAGAAGCTCCAATTCTTTATTTCAAAATATCATTCTGTCTGGAAACAGTAGAGCTGTAAAATGCTCAGGTTCTCGATTTTGCGAAGGCGATAATAAAAAAGCTCATTTTTTGACAAAATTTCAATCTTTCACCAAAAAGTCACTAAACTGTATACCTGGTCGAATTGAGGCGAATGTGAAACGTATGGGCGAAGCCCCACTAGTACCAATGTCGCCCGCAAAGACCGCCACTGATGATCTCATACCACTATACTATACAGAAATCCCAGCTGTGGAGCTACAGAACAAACCAGACCATCTATTGACGAGCGGTAAACGCTGACATGAAGGCTGGCATTCGAAAACAAACATAACTTTTTTACAGCCCCTTACCTACTCTGGTTAATTAGTAATTAGCGATTTTAAGGACGATTTAGTTCTATCGATGTCCAATAGATGACAGGACAGCGTAGCATTACTAATGACTCAGCCGCCAGGAGGCCACTGCGAAGGTGCAGGTCACATTCACGCATGTGCAACGCCGTGGCAGTTTACGGTCGGTCATCGTAGTTCAATTTTTGTGAACCAACTGACACAATGCAAGAAGCCCTGCCCGGTATTTATGAAACATTGTATGAAGTCAATACCCTTCTACACGGATAAGCAAAGGGCGAAAATGCCAGTCTCAATTGGCACGCGAGAGGTTCTCTGTTCGTGTTGGCAAAAGTCAGTAAGATCAGGTAGTCATTTATTCACAGTCAATCAATGCATGTCATGCATCATGTACATAATAACAATTGGCGATGTATGGCATTGTATGGTGTACATGTGTAGCCCTATTCTACCCTACCCGTCGGTCATGTCGGTAGGCGCGAGGCATGTTGCATGCATGCGTATTGGCCTAGGCCTACATCATGTACATGTAAGCCTAAAAGTGCATTCTGCAGATGGGCTGCTCACAGCCCATCTGCAGAATGCACGTCACAAACCTCAGGTACAACTATTGCAGTCTATCAATTCAGCTACTTGGCCTAGGCCTAGTATTCATGTTTCTCTTTTTCATCTATTTCAGAATTTGGCACTTGTTTTCTGTAGACGCGATTTGCTTCCTGCAACACATTATTTAGTGCAAACGAACTTTCGCAGCTTCAGCGCAACAACCTCTTCCGGTACCACCCACATCTACACACCGTATAGGCTTAAATCTATACCTAGCACCTCTCTTTCACTTCACTGGTCGAATTGAGGCGAACTGTGAAACGTATGGGCGAAGCCCCACTAGTACCATTATCGCCCGCAAGGACCGCCCCTGATCATCTCATACCACTATTATATAGAAATTCCAGCTGTGGAGCTACAGAACAAACCAGACCATCTATTGACGAGCGGTAAACGGTCAAATGTCGGCTATCGATCGAAAACAACCATAACTTTTTTACAGCCACTTCGCTACTCTGGTTAATTAGTAATTAGCGATTTTAATTACGAAATATAGTTCTATCAATCTCCAATAGATGGCAGAACAGCGTAGTGTTACTTATGACTCAGCCGCCAGGAGGCCACTGCGAAGGTGCAGGTCACGGTCCTCAGGTCACAATATGCAACGACGTGAGAGTTTACGGTCGTGGTAGTTCAATTTCTGTGGACCAACTGACTACCCGGTATTTAGGAAACATTTCATGGCGTCTTACCCAATTTTCTACTTTTACACTAAACTAATAAGGGCGAAAATGCCAGTCCCAATTGTGATTGAATGACTGACTAACTGACTTTTGCCAGCACAACAGAAAACCTCTCGTCATGGATCATGTACATAACAATAATAGGCGATGTATGACATTGTATGGCTTTGTATGGTGTACATGTGTAGCCCTATCCTACCCTACCCGTCGGTCATGTCGGTCGGCGCGAGGCAGGTTGCATCCATGCGCATAGGCCTACCTAGGCCTACATGTAGGCCTACGCCTAGCTAAGTGCATTCTGCAGATGGGCTGCTCGCAGCCGATCTGTAGAATGCACGTCACAAACCTCAGGTACATGTACAACTATAGCAGTCTAATAGGCCTATATCATTCAGCTATAGTATTCATGTTCATGTTTCTCTTTTTCATCTATTTCAGAATTTGGCACTTGTTTTCTGTAGACTCGATTTTCTTCCTGCAACACATTATTTATTGCAACTCTTCACAAACTTTCGCAATTCTATGCATCAACCTTCTACCTGCTTCATCTTCATCTTCCGGTACCACCCATCTACACTTCTAGCACCTCTCTTTCACTTCACTGGGTCATTTCGGTGGAAAGAGGTGCCGAAGCAATTGTTATGAGTGAGTATAAAAAGAAAAAATGTGTTTCATTAATATTAAAAGAAATATTGAATTTAGTAGCTGTCTATTTACTTTTGACTAAGGGTGTACATTCTATATATTGGACTACTCGCAAGGTACTGATGGACGCCTCGTTTAAACATGGGCCATTGAACCATCTTTTTTGAAGATGGGGATTTGGCCTAGTGGCTTAAGGCGTGCTGCCCCTTAGTGCTTGGCGATTGATGCCTCATGCGAGGGTCCGTGTGTTCGATTCTGGTAGGAAGCAATGTCTTTCACCTTTGAAACCCCATTTCTATTTCATATTCTATATTTTAAAATACAGTCTAATTTTAATGTACAATTTTTTTCCTTGTAATATAATGTAATTGAGACTGATGTCATAAAAAGTGTTGAAAAAATGCTATTAATTTGGAGACACAGAACGTCAGGCCGTTGCACAATGCTTTGAGTGATTTCCTGATAATAGGTTTTCGAACAATCCTACCCGTGGCAGGGCAAATGATTTTCAACTGTAGATCTACACTTTTGTCGTGATGAATATATGTAAAATGCATCACCATATCAAAATCGATACCTTGAAACATGTAGGCCAAACGGCATTGGCCTGTCTGTAGGCATCATGTCAAAAATAAAGTGAGTTCAAAAAGTACAGTTCTGGTGTTCCTCTCGTATTTTTGACTACTAAGGAATTTACAACAACTCGGGGCCATGGGTTGTGTTTTCTAAAATGCGGAACTTTTTAAAAGTGACAAGCCTAAAGGCAACAACGGTTCGCTGGCATGAGGCCGAGGGCGAGCAGGCGAGGGGCATTGTAGGCCTACCGTAAATATCAGTCAGCGCTCAGCTCACCAATAATGCGCTTAGCCTCATTCTGATTCTGAATGCAGCGGGTTTTGGATTAGACTGGCCCCCACTCCTCGAGCCGCTCTGTTAATAGGCCTGCACATTAGCGGAGGGGTTCGAGGACAACCGGTCTAGTTCTGGATACGTTTCCAAGAACCTGCTCAGTTGGCTCGCGTAATCAGTCTCTGCCGCGCTCGCAAGATAGAGGGAACTGCCCGGTAATTCATGTGACCGGAAGGGACGGGTCACAGTCTATTCCGCGCAGGGGGAAGTACAGAACGTCCGCCATTTTGTTTCGCGCTTAAAACAGAGACGCCGTGCGCAGCATCAGCGAGATGGATACTCGGATCTATCCCAAGATGTTTTGTATCAGGAGCTACGTGCTGAACGTTGTGCAGTTTTCGGCGCGTTATGTGACCCTTGACAACAGTGGATAATTACACAGCAGCACAACATTCTACGTTGTGAGATACTTTTTCGATGTTTCACTTCTGACGAGACGAAAAGTATCTCTACTGTATGAAGAATACCGCCATCTTGGATAGACATTCATCCGCGTTAGGAGCACTACTTAATACGTACTGCGCATGCGTAGACTGATTTCCGGGAACCATGGAAACCACTGGGAGACAACATGCAGCATCCAGCAACATAATATCATACTTTTCTTGATCTTATGTACGCATAAATCTATAGTTTTAAGTAATTCATATATACAATGATGAATTTTCAAAAAATGTGCGTATATCGTGTAATTCTAGACACCATCGCCTGGGCACTATATTTTATCCGGCGGACGAATGGGTTAGAGTAAATCGCCGGAACTAAGGACCCACTTCCGTTTCAAGATGGCGCATATTGTTATACAGCCGAGCCGGACTCCCGACAAATCCCGAAGTACCCGAAGGAGGCCGGGCGAGGCCGAGCCGAATGAGCAGCACAATTACAAGAAATGATCACAATAAATGGGAGACCTGGCTGCCAATCTCGTACCCAGAGATTAGTTACGCTCGGCCGAGGTTGACGGTCGCTACACTAATCTCTGAAGACGGCTAAGCCCTAGCGGTGGCTTCGGGAACCAAAATGCAGGCAAGTGCGTTACACACGGCGCATGAATATATGCTATTTTTTACCGCTTCACTCCAAGTTTATACAGTGCGCCAAGTAGTGCTGTGGATTTTCCTCAATAAATACAACAGATCGCCCGAAAAAAACTTTCTAAGGACATTTTTGTGTGTAACATTTTATACTCAAGTCATTTAAGTGCATCTGTGGTTAAAATTCGGTCTAAAATTGCACGATACCAAAAATCACACCTACATGTAAGGCGTGAAATGGCTAGCCGTCTCCAGAGATTAGTGGAGCAACCTCGGCCCGAGCGTAACGAATCTCTGGGTACGAGATTGACCTGGCTGCATCAAAAGGCTGTCCCAAATCCATATGCTGACGTAGATAAAATTTACTTCTCTGTTATTCATGTCGATGCAACAATTGTCGTATTCCAGGGCGCGATTGCACAAACGCATACTAAGTTAGAAGCCAACTAGGAGAAAGTAGCATTCCAAATGCCTTGTTGCATTCTAGTTAGTTGGGTCTTCTAGGAGTGTTGCACAAAAGCATCTCAACTAGGCCTACGTGGTAACATACTTTGTGGAATAGTAAAGTACTATTTACTTGCAGACCAAGTTAACTGACTTCCACCTGACAGGACAATGTGCACTGGATATGACAATTCATTATTTTGCTGTTATATAAGGGATCATCTCAAAATTGACTGAAGCTGAAAAAGACGAAATAATAGTCTCTCCCTGAACCCCCTCCCCCTCTCAAAAGACGAACAAAATCAAATGTCTGGCTTCATATTTATTTTCAGCTTGATTAGTCTCTTTTCAAATAAAAGATACGATGTAGGTAGTCTGCAATGCAATGCACAGTCTTAATTGTCCATGGCATGGCCCCAAAAGAATGAAGCCAGAGAATTTAAAAAGACGAAATGACAGGCCCCAGAATGCAGACCCCNNNCCCCCCGACAAAATCATTTCGTCTTTTTCAGCTTCAGTCAATTTTGAGGTGATCCCTAACCAAGTATGTTGTTTAGAATGATACCAGGCATTGTTTTGTGCAACCGTACCAACTCCATGCCACTGCATGTGATATGACAATGTATTCAAGGCAGGAAAGAACTCAGTAACGTAGATGGCAGCACTTAGTAGTACTCCTGAACCCTACCAGACATAGTATGTTGTTTAGAATGATACCAGACATAGTATAGTTCTGTGCAACCGTACCGACTTGGCAGCCAGTTTGGTAACCAACATAGAATGATACTACGCCTAGTATGCTTTTGTGCAACCTGGGCCTAAATTTCGGAGAAGTATAAGCCCCCGAAACGCCAACGCCAAACCCATTGTTCGTTGCCACGAAGAGAGCACCGAACAAAAGGATAGACGTTCGCGTTGGCGTTTCGGGGACTTTGCGAAAACTCTATATTGTCACAAACTACCCTAAACCTCCATATGGCCTGGGGCCCTCTATTTTTGATGATTCGTATTGTTTGGGGTATGCTTATTGTGTGGGGGAATTAGGCGTGAGGGCGTTAGAGAGGGTTGTGTAAGAGGACTGTGGTTTGTATGACTGGGTGGAGAGAGTTTGGGGGCAATATGTGTTGGTCATGTGAGTGTGAGGAGTGAGTGTCCCATGGTGGAAGAGTAGAGGCTGCGGGGTAAGTTTTCCTGTATTTTCTTGTTTATTCACTGTTTTAATTCTTGCTCAGTGCTAAACATTCAGTTAAAGGTAATTGGTATTAGTTACACGTGTGAAGTCAATTTATGTGCGACTTGTGAAGTAGTAATGCAGCGGCCAATGGAAACTCTGTACCCCCCCCCCCCTGGTCAGGAATTCGACGTTATTTCGACGCCGAGACCGTCGAAATTCTGTCGAAGTCTGAATTAGCAAAACGTCTAAAACCTGTCGAAAAAACGTGGATTTTTTTAGGTGAATTCCTGTCGAAACAGATTATGAAAGCGTGTCGAATTCGCGTCGAAATCCTGTCGAAATAATACACTTGGAGATCGTGCACAGCTGTAGCACAATATGACACCGGTACCGCATACCGAACGTTGTTGGATGCGCTGCTGTCTCGTGCCAGGTTCTGCAGGAAAACGCGCAAAGTTTGCAAGATTTTGCTGAAAAAATCTATGCTTGATGCCTAAAAAGCTTTGGGAATTTCATAATAGCTTTCTAACAGTAGTTGTTGTAATGTGGCGGGTACATTTGTCTGGAAACGCCGAGACTATGCACGCGAGAACAAGGATAAAAGTATTTCAAAAGGCACCATGACATTGGCAGGGTATATGACCACCTTTTTTCCAACATGTAGGCCAAAGTGCTCCAGGTGAACCTCTGTCGAACTGTTTTCAAAGCAAGGGTGAAAAAGTGACGAACTCTGACCCCACCTGCCTTGGGGGCAGCTGTGAATTCCTGTCGATTGGTTTTGTGCCCTGGGTGAACAAATGTCGAAATCCTGACCCCCAGCTAATTCCTAGGCGTCGAAATAATGTCGAATTCCTGAGCAGCGGGGGGGGGGGGGTACA
>NMRB01002061.1:32649-53188 GCA_002633025.1 Notospermus geniculatus | reverse complement strand
CCCACTAGGACATCTATCCCCAGACAGAAGTCCTATGGGGGATGTGCAGGGGGATGTCCTGTGGGAGTAAATGTCCGGGGGCACAAATCTAGGGGAAAATGTCCTAGAATCGGCACCACCCCTACCCGTCCTGGGGAACGTTCACTGGTCATTTGCGTGATTCAGTCCATTATTGGAAGGTTTTCCGCTGAAAAATTACTAAAAGCCATAATATTCAAGGACTTCCTACCCCTAGGACGTCTGCCCCCCTCCCCCCGACATCTATCTCCCCTCCCCCGGACATTTTACCCCATAGGACTTCGGCCCCACCAGGACATCTAGCCCCAGACAGAAAGACTATGGGGAATGTCCGAGTGGCAGAATGATGTTCGGGGGGGGGGCAATGGGGATAAATGTGGGGGGGGGGGGGCAACTCTAGGGGCAAATATCTGGGGGAAAATGTCCTATAATTGGCACCACCCCTACCCGTCCGGGGCCCTTCACCGGTCATTTGTGTGGTCCATACCGTGATTGTTTTCCGCTGAAAAACTACATGTATACTAAAAGCCATAATAGTCATAAAATTTCTACAGTTGTCTTTGGCATCTACTTCATGGCGGCATCCTTACTCCCTATGGTGACACCTCTGCCCGTCCGTAGGACGGGTACTTTGCTAGTCTATATAATATAAGGGAAAGTGCCAATCTTTGTCCGCTATGCACGGAAAATCGGTGGTATTTAGTGCATGTTTCACCGTCTATGTGTGAAGAGGATGAAGAGTGGAAGGTTTTCGACAGGAGGAATTGCTGAAAATACGGTGCTTGTAGTGATTTTTCGGGCAGAATTTGGCAGAGCGAAATAGGGCTTCCCCGCGGACATGGTTTGGGTTGCTTTATCGAACTTCCAGGAAGCATGGTGGAGATGCCCGTGACGTCATTTTCCTAACGCTAAAACAATAATATCCGCCCCATCCGACACTCACTGATCAGCTGATTTCATGTGATTAAGATTCATTTCATTATTGACACAATTTCTTCATGTAAGTTAAGGAAATGAATGGGAATGTTATATAGGTGTAATAGGCGAGAACTGATGACCCACGCAAATTTTTGTGGTGCATTGGTTGCCATAGTAAATGATTTTATCAGGCCTGTGGGCTGAGGCTATTTTACTGTGCTATCTTCACACTGCACTGCTGTAACGGGGGTAGTTATTAAGTACGAAACGGAACGGAACGGAATCGTGGTTGCAAACGGAATGTAAAAGACGGACCGACCCTGTAAATGGAACGGAACGGAGCTAATCTTATGGATGGCGCTGTGCTGTGATGTTGGGTTCGTCCTGTCATGTTGGTATTAAAAGCTCGATTCTTGGGTCGTGCCGTTTACTTTGTTGGGGCAGTTTGTGGTGGGTTCGATTCTACATTGGGGTTAATATGGAGTTCCTTTTTGCCATTGGGATGTTGTATTGCTTCAGTGGTTGATTTAATTCTACAGTTTTGGCGGTCACTCTTGTATGGAAGGCCTACCCCACCCCACCCCAATAACCATAGTATAGAATCGAACCATGGTGATTTCGTGATGGGGTGGTCTCACTGGTCATTTTCTTAGCTTGGGTGTGTTGATTTCTTAACGTAATAGGGTTATTGACTAAGGTGGGGCTACCCCAAAACTAAACCAATCACCAACAGTACTAGGCCTACCCCAACCCCCAAATAGAATCGAACCCACCACAAAAGCACTACACCAACAAAAATATTGGCAAGACTATAGAGTTGAGCTCGCCACAAACGTGATAGAACGAACCATCATAACAGTACGGCACTGTCTATTTGAAATGAAATGAAAGTTAACTTTGTTCCGTTCCAGTTTCAGGATCAGTCCGTATTTTACATTCCGTTTGCAACCAAGATTCCGTTCCGTTCCGTTCCGTACTTAATAACTACCCCTGTAACGGCATTTAATAGGACATTAAGAGTAAACATGGCATGGCCTACTGATGATCAGATGATACTCACTCCAGGCCATGTCCCCTGTCGGTTAGTTGCATTGGCATTTTTTACCATTTTTACCAATTTTTTACCATTTTTTTACCAATGTGTCATATTTGTTGAACCCTTGCTGGGGAGTGAATGCCTTCCTGTCATCTGGTGCAGGTATAATTTGTCTGCTATAAATAAATATGAGTTCTGGTAGTCTGGTTCCCTGACCTGCTGTATGGTGGCGCTGACTGATGGTGTGATACAGAGGTCAGGCAGGCGCCACCGTTAATACTGATCACCTGATCTAAAATTGTCAAGATCCTGACAATTTTGCTGTGACGTCACTTAGTAACAGGATGTTTCGCTACATCGAACATCAAGCCGATTGTGCAGCCTTTTGACCCTATAACTTCTGAATTATTTCTCTTGCGATACCTGTACAGGACGATGCAGAGGCAGAGCTGATACTGGTGCACCGAAAACATAAAGAACACCCAGCATTTTGACAGTTTTCACACACAAATGTACAACTCCTTCACCGAATCCCGATATCCCCATAACGGTCAGTGCATGACTAATGTTCTATTTTTAGCTCAGTATCGACGCGGCGCCTGCCTGACCTCTGTATCGCACCATCAGTCAGCGCCACCATACAGTAGGTCAGGGAACAAGACTAGAGTTCTGGCATCCATTTCTTTTGCTTGTGAATTCAAGGATACCATATTTGTTGAGCTCAGCTCCAGAAATTAAACAAGTGAAATTAATTTGTGTTCTATAGAAATTCTATATAACTCCTTCAGAGAAATTCTATATAATCTCTATAGAATATGACCTCTATAGAACTCTATTTGAGGCTTTCTATAGAAATGTAATAGAAAGTCTATAGAAAATTTTCTCTATTGGAGAAGATCTATTCAATTCTATAGAAATTCTAAACACTCTATAAAATCTCTATAAAACTCTATACAATTTCTATAGAATTCTATAAGAAATTTTCGTAAGGGAGTCACATCCGGGTGTGACCTATTAAGTCGCATAAAAGTCAAATAAGTTGAAATGCATTTGATTTAGGCCTTTTTAACCCATGTAGGCCTATATGGCTGCTGACAGAGCATGGGCCTACACTTAACATGTTAGAAGGAGGCACAGGGCAATCGCAAATTAACTGTTTGGTTTTGTTAGCCCGATGTTGGCCTATATGCTCCACGACTGCAGCAAGGCTTAGCACATTTTGGTTCCCAAAGCTACCGCTAGAGAGTGCTGTCAGATGGTAGCTTCGGTAACGGGCGGCCATTTGGCCGGCAGAAAACAGGCGGCGTGACGTCATTGCCGCAAACACTGAATCACGTGATCATCGACCGTTCCTCAAAAATCCATACCCGTGGATGATCTAGTGTTCGCGGCAAAGACGTCACGCCGCCTGTTTTCTGCCGGCCAAATGGCCGCCCGTTACCGAAGCTACCATCTGACAGCTCTCTCTAGCGGTAGCTTCGGGAACCAAAATGGGCTTTGCAATCTATATAATAGGACAGTAGGCCGATTTTTTTGGTGACGGGCAAACGCGAAAACTATAGAAGGCCTTGACACTTGGTACCAACGGGAAGCGTGCCTTCGATGTTGAAAAGATACGCGAAAGTTGTACTTTTAAGCTGTTTTTGTTCTTTGCCGTGGTTTCCCTTCCGTGCCTATGACGTCATTCCACAGTGACGTCAGCAAACAGTGATGTACGTACCTTACCGGTGATTGGCACGCACGTCAATTTCACTTTGAACGACGGGTTACGATTACAACTCGAGGGCAGAGTGTGGGTCCCGAAAAAAAAACGGTTCCAAAATGACACAATCTCTGGAACCGACCAAACCGGTGTAACGTCGATCAGTGTTCCCAGTATTTCTGTGTTTTTCTTATTGTTTCCCTCCTGACAGATTAAGCGGCAACTGACCCAACAATAGCCATTCTAGGCCGCGTCTATTGTTGGGGAACACTGAGCTACAGAAATACTCACAGATGTTCCATTACTACCATGTAGATTCTCAGCAATATGAAAAAAAAATTCTTGTATACGTATGAATGTATATGTAACAAACCGCTTGCCATAGACTTCACTGTTTCTCAGTGTGTCGCCCATTGTCAAGTCGCCACTTATACACGGGCCTCACTGCAACGGTCATACACGTGTAACGTTTCCCAGTGTCGCCGTTTTCCTGTGTGATTCCCATTGTTCGGAACACACTGGGAAACGGAGTCGCGGTTTCTCTGTGTGTCGTCCATTGTCCATCTTGTCCAAACAAGGCTATCGACTCCGTATGAACTCCGTCTTTAGCCTGGTCCGAATCGTGTCATCTTTTCCGTTAATGCATAAATTATTAATGAACCTAACCCCTACTTGACCCCGCCTCCGAGCCAATCAGAACTTGCGAAACAAATCACCGTTGGACACTTTCTTTGCTCTTCACGCTCGAATTTGTAACACGGATTTTGATTGCCGCGTCGATTTTCCTTCGCGCCCCGATGATTTGGCTGAGGCTGTCACCACCTCAGAAACGGGAAATGTGGTGGATTCGAACCAGGCTAGATGGCCGTCAGGCCAGATAGACTGGTGAGAACCAGATGGACGCGTCCAACGCATCCTCCAGTTCCTTGATCTTGCGATTTTTCAAATCCAATTGACCCTCGAGGACTTCGAATTTCCTTTCAACCTTCTGTTCCTGCTGAACATGTTTCTGAATCAGCGTTTCACAATAAGCACTATGTGAAGCCCCGAGTTCTTGTTTACACTTACGTATTTCAGTTTGTAATGTCTTCGTGTGACCATCTTTAAGTGTAGTTATCTCACGTTGGTGCTGGTCAGAAATTTCTTTCGCCTCATCGTTGGCTTTCTTCACTTCGTTGAGAATTTTCTCATTCAATCGGGCGTTCTCGGTATTCGATTCAGCCAATTTCTGCTTCAGGTCAGCAATTTGATCCTGGAACAAATTTGTGATCCGTTCGTGCTGAGCCTCTGTATTTTCCACTCTTCTCTTTGCTTCCGTGTTTTCGTTCTCCAGTTCCGCCTTCACATCACTCACCTTCTCTGTCAACTGCTGGCACGTGGCATTCTTGGCTTCCAAAGACCGCTGTAAGTCCCTGATCCTTGCATCACGTTGATGTAACTTCTGCAGCCGTGACTTCTGCCTTCCTTCAAACTCCTCTCTCTCCGCCTCTTGATCTTTCTTCATACCATCTATGGTTGTTTTCAGCGCCTCCGTTTCTTGTAGAATGTCCCTTATTTTTCCCTCGTATTTTTCCCTCATCTTATCATTTTGACTTCGCTTTGATTCTTTCAAATCATTTTTCAGTTGCTGTATTTCCTTTTTGTACTCCATCCTTTGCCGTTCCGATTTTTCCTGTGCTTTTTTCTCATCGTTTTTGAAGGACTCTAAGGCACGTTGAAGAAGTGTGTCATTCGGGGATATTTCAACCGTCCTCTTGAGACTGCCTTCCAATTCCTCCTTCGCTTCAATCAATTTCTTCACTTCATCTTTGTTTTTGTCTTCAAGTTCCTTATATCTGTCTTTCAGGCGACGGCACTCTTCGTCATGCTGCGACTTCAACCTTTCTTCAACTTTGCCAACCTTTCTTCTCAACTTTTCTTGATTTGCAGCAGTCATTTCCTGAATCTCGCGCCGGCTAGCTTCTTTCGTACTCCTCAATTCCTCACGTAGATACTCCACCTCTCGTTGCAGTCCCTCGGTCTCCCTCAGGCGTTGATCCTCTTTCTGCTTTACAGCTTCACTCCGCTCCCCCTGCATCTTGTCCTTCAAGTCATCAAGAGCTGCCAATTTTTCCGCCCTTAACTTCTCTTCCATTGCGACCATCGCCTGGTCCTTCGTCGCCAATTGCTCCTTCAGTTGGTCTATAATTTCATTTGCTCGCTGTTCCCTGGCTAAGAATTCGTTCCTTTCCTTTTTACGGCCCTTTTTCTCAGACTCAAGCTCCTGCCGAAATATCTCGTAACTGTCGTCAAAGTTGGCTTCGTTTGCGGGATCTCCAAGCATGCCTGCGTCGAATTCTGAGGCAGAATCCGTCCCGCGGACGTCATCCACATTACCGTCATGCATCAGGTTGTCGGCACAATCCCCACCACTTTCTGCCATTTCGGCTTCGACTCTGCCGTCCTCGTTGGTTATTCCTGGACTGCTCTGAAACGAAATGGCATAAACATGACGTAAAGTCATCTGTCGTGCGAGTAAAAGGGAATGAAATGGTCCATGGACCATGTGCTCACCTGGGTAAATGTACCAGAAGAACGAACAAGTGCCATACCAGGTTAGTACCATTACACCATACCATCTTAGAACATTTTTGTGGTATTGTTCATAAGATATGAGCCAAAGTACATTTTTCAAGATGGACGAAAGTTTCATATACTAGTACCACGTAACTCTATCGGTGTAATGTCATACGCTAAAAGACGCCATTGCAGCAGGCGATATTTGTGGTACCAACCATCTCCTGAAATCATTACGTCATGGAAAGGAAGTCCATTTCGTATTTCGTACTTCGTGTTTCGTCAGATTTGCGAAACCTCACTAGACACCAGCGGTTACGAAACGTGCCCTGCTAAAAGACGCCGACGGACGACGGCCGCTGCACCACCGTAAAGCTGTATTAACACGAGCCGATTTTGTCGTACGATTGTGTCGGCCGACAGAGACGTAACGTTACGACAAAAACGCACCGTGTATACTAGACTTCCGAGACGATTTTTCGGTGCGACATCGCGTGCAGAAGTCGGATGTTCTATTTTCACCCGACATCGGCTGCTTGTCGTATGGACTGGGCCAATCAGGGAGCGAGATTAGATCACGTGTATGAAGGCTACCTAATGACACACGAGGTCCTTATGGACGCATGAATAAATCCGGGGAATAAATCGTCCCGTGTAAACAGATTAGCCGATCCCGACAAATCGGTACGACAAATCTGATACGACTCTGTCGTACGTCAAGATCTGCTCGTGTAAATAGGGCTTTAGAGGTTACCTGTTGAGGTGAAAATGGTGAAGGCTGCTGATTAGAAACTGACAGCCAGCAGTGGCAGCATATTGGTGTCATCTGTTGACTGAATAGAATGCTTCAATCTCACGGAGCTCGGAACTCATTCACCAAGCGATGAATAGTTCAGCGGCAGACAGCATACGCATCTTCGCTGAGTTCAGGTAAAGACTCGGCTTCTCCCTTGACCTTCACGCAAGCAAACCACATTCCGTGTTCAGCGGATTTCACCGGTCCCAAAAATAGCAACCAATCACGGCAAAGCTTGCACCGACCCACGTGCATGACGTGTTCCCGGTAATGACGTTGACCAATCAAAATTTGATGAAATGACATCGTTGATATTTTTCTTCCGTGAACGACGAAGAAACGAGGCTTCCGATTGGGCGCACGAGAAAATCCCAAAGCGTTGAACACGGAATCTGGCTGCTTGCTGCAGAGTGTAGGAAGAGGTTAGCGATTTCTACACGATGCATTATGCAGAATGGCATACGCCGAGTCGTGGCTTGACCCCGTATCAAACCTGTCTCCTCGATACAACCACGAGTCGGAAAGGTTGCTACCACATCTTAGTGCAACCTCGTTTACAGGCATGCGTAATGTATGATTACGATAGAACCACATATTATACATGTTATAGCATTACCTTGCATCGAGGTTGGGGAATCCCCAATGCTGCCAGCCGTTTCGTTCTGCAGTACTGCTACACGGCTCCCCAGATTCGAAACAGCGGCTTGGTGACCGAGACTATGCTCTTGAGGATTCGCCGATTATGACCCATCTGTCTATACCGTGCGGCTTTAAAGGGATAGTGTCCACATTTTATCAAATGCTAAATTTGTAAGTTGGACCTTTATGTTTTGATTCCTTTATGGTATTATGTGTAAAAACGAACGTTCGAATGTGATAATAGGGAGTTTAAGAGATCACACGCTAACGATTACATTTACTTTAACCATATTTTTTGTACATGAAATACATGCAAGAAATAGCGTTAACGTAAGCGTTATCGTTAGCGTGTGATCTCTTAAACTCTGTAATATGGAGTAATCAACTCACCTAACTTAGTAATGCAACCATTCCTCTGTTTGGTCAAAACAACTTGCTCCAGAAAAGCTTTCGATGTATATGAAGCTAGGCAATAAAAAGCTCTTCCTTTCACTTTGTCCGTGACTTCCCCGAGTCTACTCCAATCTCACTTATTGAAACATTGAACACCAATGAGTCCAGTGTCCTGTGATGGTCTTTACCACTTGGAAATTCACCAACAGAAACCCTGTTAAATTCCCAACAAGACGATCAATTCTGAATTTCCTGGTAAACAGAATACGTGGTAACGGTACTATCATTAGGGATGAGTTGTATGGCAATTGTTGGGGAGGCCTTTTTTTCTGCACAGTTATTTATTGGCCGATATTCTTCATTGACTGGTATTGTGGCACGTGCGCGTCGATGGAGATATGATCGATTCATGCGAAATTTTATTTTGGATTTTTTAGACAGTGTAGGCCTACTTTCTTTATTGAATTCTCCGTTCTAAACCTTCATTGTGTAAAATTATGTGGGTTGCTGATTTTGAGCTCGCGCGCAATTTATGACTTCTATTAGATTGGTACCCGGTGTAACGTTTTTGAGCGTTCCCCATCTGTGAGTGTTCCCCTGCTATTGTCTGACGGAATAAGCCGCGACTCGACAATGGAGACACACAGAGAAACATGTCGATCTATCTGCAAGTGTTTCCAGAACAATAGGGGGAACACTGACACACGGAAACACTGAAAAACTTTACACCTGTCTTCTGGGCAGCTTGCATTCGAAGACCGGTGAAAGCAAATGATCCACGGCGGATTCCCGACGAGTGACGTCATTCTACAGCTCCAAGAGCAATAGACCGACGCCGAGCTAAATATAAGCCGTGGTTACACAACATAGAAATCCCCGGGTTTTTTGACACCCGGTGTAATGTTTTTCACTGCCGCCCGTTTGCCAGTGCCTCCCAACAAAAGATTGACGGAATAAGCCGCGACGTGACAATGGGGGAGGCACTGATCAGCATGTCTCTCTGTATTTGAGTGTCCGCCGAACAATAAAGCGGGCATTGTCATACGGGGGGCATTCTCATACATGTACATGTACATTACACCTGGTCTAGCCCAGCTGCGAAAAATCCCTCCTGAGGCCCGGTGCTCGTCAACACTACTCAAATTTTGTGACGGGGACCTAAATTAAGCCCTCCAAAAACCGTTCGAGCTCGGAGGGATTATTACACCGCGTTTTTAACAGGTGTGGACAGAAAAACCCGGGTTCGACACGGGTTTTTTATGTAGTGTAACGAGGGTTATACACCAGCGGGCGCCATGATGGTTTTATGCATTTGCTTGCGTCTGTCCTAGTATTTTAAATCAGGACAGTGTTCGGTCTAGACTTCTATTTGAGGATGCACTTGCGTAGGCCTGGATATAATTGTATGCGTGGATCAAAGGTCTAGAAATTCTGAGGATATTTTCACATGACTGTACACATTGCTTGCAAATATCACATCTTTTGAGATGTGGTAGTGCATGGAATGTGAGAAGTCAGTTTCATTATTGATTTCCGGGAGCCGAAATTTCCATGTTCGTGAATATCTCGATGTCACTGCCACGATAAGAAAACTTGAATGGACATTCTTGAAATAGGGCCTACACTCCAAAAGACTCTAAAGAATTGTACAATCAAATTTTAGTTGATAACACGGTTTATTACACACTCTTAAGAAAGGGGTAGGAAGAATAATTAGACCGATATACAAGTAACGTGCACACAAGAATAACACTAAGTACACTTACAGAATGCAGAGTCAATCCTGATTAAGTAGGCCTATACAATATGCTGATCTAGTCTAAGACGACTGTCGGATGCTAGTCTTGGACACAGACGGCCATATTCATAAAGGGTGTTTAAGACTTAGCTGGGTATGCACGGGTCACACTTTCATTAAAGTCTGACTTTTCTCAATGCTTCAAGCATAGAGAAAGTCCAACTTTAGCTATACTTTAGGCTAAAGTGCGACCCGTGAATACGGCCCTTAGACGCGTGTAACTTCACTAAATGCACACACTTCCACCATGGATTTGACGAAGTTACACGCGTCTAAGTCTTAAACACCCTTTATGAATTTGGCCCCAATTCTCTAATGAGTGAGACTTTCCCTAACACCAATCAGGATATTCGTCACTGAGTAACAAGCGCTTTGATTGGTTATCTCATGTTTTGGCATTCGCCTGTGGTGTGATGTACGCACATACATGAACATACACAATGTGCCTGTATGAATCATGCATGTAACGCACTTGTATGTCATAACAAGAATTGGATAGGTGCGGATCCAGGACTTAGCCAGCATTTTAAGTACGTTTTATATGCGTTGACAGTATGCATTTATAGGAAATTACAATGAAGATCTTGAGTACCAAATTCACCGAAAAAAATGTCCTGTGCATGCCCCCTTAAAGCGAATCGAAAGCGAAAAAATTTGATTTAGAAATAGAATTTGAAAGGGGACGAATTTTCAGCAAAAAATGTAAACAAACTTCTCCAGAATGTCAACAAAGAAATTTTCGTGCATTTTGATTGGCTGAATTTTGTGTTTACAAACACCAGCCAAATGTAAACAAAATCCGCTATCGATTCGCTTTAAATCCGCTTCTGAATAATGTCGTAAGCTTGCCGGGGCGGATTTATTCTACTGCTAACTATCGGCAGATTCTCTTATTATTATCCCCTGCATTGCTGTATACATGTATAAGAAAGTCACAATATACACGTAATGTAGCACATGTACATGTAGTTACACTGCTATCAAATTAGAAATTAAGTCACAAGATACAAATATCTGACAAAAATGTTCTCGTTTTGCTGTACCGGGTATATACATGTAATAAATAAACAATTGAAAAATATCAACCTCGTCATGTTTTGAACCGCTAAAAAGGAAGAAGATGATTGCGAGTACATATTACTGTTGTATGATGGTGTGACCGGTTTTCGTGGTACTAGGCCATGTAGGCCTAAGACTTTACCGCCCGATTGCGGCGTTACTCGCTTTGCGTCCGTAATTATTTTGTTATGTATCGAAAATAGAGATATTAATTTACCGTGAAATGTTTATGTCTCGCGGGCGCGCGTGTGAATAAACGTGAATAAACGGGAAAAAACGGGAGTACCACGAAAACTGTTCTACCCCGAAAACTGGTCACTCCATCATACATGTACTCTAACTGAACAGAATTGGTATACTCGACCTACTGGCCAATAAGATTAGACTAGCACCCTTCAATCAGGTTTGTTCATGGATTGCATTTAATAGTCATTCCACCTGCATCAGGACTAGAAATTCGATAGAAACGGTTGTGTAACTGCAGTATATTGCAAAGAGGACTGGGAGTCTCAAGCCATGACGTCATTTCATATTGCACATGTCGCATCAGTCTCGTACCCAGGTCTACCTCATCCGAGGATATCTCTGGCAAGGGCTACGACTTGTCCAGAATTTCTGGACAATCGCTGGCAGCGTGCCAAAATGTTTGTTTCACACAATATTTCGTTCTTCGATGACTGAAAAATATCACATATGCCTAAAAAGCCATATAATACCCCCAAAACACGAAGTTGTTTCAGAATTAGAGCAATTTCAAACGAATAGTTTAGTTGGGAACATCATGCCGCGGGTGCCAGCCTCGGTGTGATTCGACTGAAAATTAGTATATCGCCCATGCGCAGTATTCCTGAAGTCGTCAGCCCTTTCCAGTGGTGTTGTAGGAACGTAAACCCACTGGGGACGAGTTTGATGTCGCATCGTCTTATTTCACCATTCCACCAATAAAACAGGGCCATTGCCAACATTATTATTAATATCGTCTCTATTTTTGACGAAACAGATTGCACTGATTGAGTTTTATGCCAGTTTCAGATTATTGAAACCAACAACTGCGAACCAACACCAGTATAAAAATTTTGCAAGGAAAGGTGCTTAAAATGACTTTATCGTTGTCATTAAGGAGCCTGTCACACTGAAGTAGTTCTCAAAACGTCCTGCCCCGTCCTAAAAAAAATCGTAAAGCGGGCTAGAAGGTGTAACCCGTGGCCAAATAATGCTTCGATGTTCTGTAGCATCATTCCCGTCCATGACGTTCGTAAAAAGACTGTAAAAAGTTGCCACTACGTCCACTCCGTTCGCAGACAGTTTGAGCCCGTTCGGCAAAATTTTGAAGAACGCGCTGAGAACTAGCTCAGTGTGATTGGGGCATTAGGCCCACAAAGATGATTTTCGATAAGCAAAACACGCTACACAATAAACAGGCTATACAACAAACACGCCACACAATAAAAATGGTCAACAATACACATGTAGCAAAATATATTAAGCTTGCTGTTCACTTTGGGAGTGTTCTACAGTAGTACTAAAAATTTGAAATGATGATCATTTAGGGTGATTTCGGTCAGAGGCAACCGATTGCCTAGCTGAAATGCATTATGAACACTCATTTCAACCCCATTCATAAACTTTAGTACACTGTACTAGAAAAATCCTAAAAGCGGACAGCAAGCTTTAGACATGATGGAATGTGCTTTATTACAAAAAAAATGAACAGTAACGATACGACGATTTAAACATTTCACATGATAGGAATGGAATGTGTTTCCAAAAATGACAGTAACGATGTCAGTTTCAACGACGATTTACAACATTCGGCTCTAGCCTAGTGGTTATCACGTCCGCTTAGCAAGCGGCAGATCCCAGATCCAGGGCTAGATGGGATTACTCATCACTGGCTCTTCAGTCCGTCGTGCGGGACAGTAAGCCGTGGCGCCTTGTACTTTGCGCCTTTGCAAGGGCAAGTAAAAGACCCCATCCAAGTGAAGAACAAGAGGGCCTCTTCCGTATTTACCAAGGCCAATAATGCTATGGCGCCAGCCCTGACGGAAGAATTGAATACATCTACAGTACAAATACCTTTGGGGTAACCATGTGATACCGGACATGCCGGACCAGTACATCTGTAAATTGGAACAGGAAATGTTGGCCTATTGGCAAATAGGCCCGAAACGTTAAGTCGTCCTTGGAACAGCCGAAGTATACAAAAGATGTTCGTCTTAACTTAAAGGGACGCGATATTGTCACTTTTTTCCATGTTGAGAACAAAGACCCGGACTTACAAAATATACGCCTTGGCAACAAGGACGCGTTTTTCCTGACCTCTTCTATGAAGTCCGTCCCACGACATGACACGAGAATTAAGTTCGAACTACTCTGCCTGAGTATTTCGTAAGTACGGAGTATAATCCGGAGTATACATGTACTGTCTGAGATACTACGTACATGTACATGCATTCAGAACTCTATACAGAACTGTCAGAATAAAAAGATGAAAGCTCCAGAAAAGAGACTTTTTACTGAAGGCAGCCTCTGTTGTCCTGGACAGTACTGAGATAAGAGGATGGGTTGACAGCAGGCTGCTTACCCCCAAACATGATTCAATATGAAACCAATAGATGAGCTTTACAAGCAGCCATGTTGTCAAAATTAGGTCATCGTCATGGGGATTTCCCCCACTGGGGATGGGTGAACCAATCATCTGTCATTCTTACGTAACAACCGCATTGCGTGGGTAAATTAGGCCATCATGAAATGTGCCAAAATTAGAGGTGAAAAGGAAATCGTTCCGCCAATGGGAACCCTGGCCCACTGCCTCAATACATGTAGGTGTCTCTAGTGGTTAAAACATTATTGAAATGAAACTGACATCCCGGTCCTGATCAATTTCCCACACAAAAGGCGTCCATTGTATAGGACCGGGTTTCGGTGTGCTGCCCTCTATCGTAGCTAGGATCCCCATTCATCTGTATATCATTTTGTACTACTCATCATGTCGTAGTTTCATTTCCTTATTTTGTCGTTTCACTATCACAGTATCCGTAGATAATATCCATGAATCATGACGTAATCCGATATACATAACGTTGAATTGAATATACATGTACCTCCATGTTTGAAGTGAATATGATGTTTGCTCAAAGGGAGACTCCACTCATTGAGTAAAATTTTGAATTTTTGAAATATCGTTAATACGTAAATTCATTGATATCTGCAACTGTCATATTTTTTAAATTAGCAAACTGATCATTTTAAGTATTTTAATTGGATCCCAAGGGGACTATTGCACAGCACACATGATCTCATGTGTGCTCAATGCATATTTATGAAGGTACAACCAATAGGCCTAGGCAGTCAGAGTATTAGCTCATAATTCACTACAAAGGTCGTCAGCCTATTGACACTAGTGACATCACAACTCATGGCAATAGTCTACATGGATTGATAAAAATTCAAAAAGTTTCAAATGAGTGGAATCTCCCTTTAAAGCGAATGGCTCGCGGGGTTTGTTTTGATTTTTGGTGGTACCTCCCATAGAGAGTGAACCTAGTCTCCAGGCAAAGCCGTGTTCCAGTCATACATGTAGGCAAAACCTGTGCAAATATGCGAACGTGCACCTGGGGACGAGGTTCCATTAAAAATTTGTTAAAATGGGTTAATGACATTTTCAAATTCAGTCGATCAAAATCAATGTGAATAGTACAAAATGTACATTTTAAATGTACATTTTTTAATAGTACAAAATGTACATTTTAAATGTACATTTTGTACTATTCACATTGATTTCGAAGCGGTAGATTTTGCAGAATACGCCTCCGAAGTTTGGCTGTCTAATGCATTTCCCATTAAACTAAAGTCCTTCTTTCGCCTTTTTCTCAAAACGGCGCTTGATTTGAGGACACGTCAACAAACAACTGTCAACAAACCCCGCGAGCCATTCGCTTTAAGTTCCGTTCTTGTGTTTTATCACTTCTTGCTTTGCATCAACGACTCAGTATCGCCCGTAGATGCACGGTGCCGTCCGCTTCTCTTACTGCAGAGAAGGCCACCACTATGCTTCTTCTCTCGTGACGAAACACTAGACGCATCCATCGCATCCTCCAGCTCCTTGATCCTGTCATCTTTTAACTCCAGTTGATCCTCGAGACCTTCGATTTTCCTTTCAAGGTCCTTTTCCTGCTGAACATGTTTCTGAATCAGCGTTTCACAATAAGCCCTATGTGTAGCCTCGAGTTCTTGTTTACACCTATTTAGTTCAGTTTGTAACGTCTTCGTGTGGTCATCTGTAAGTCTAGTTATCTCACGTTGGTGCTGGTCAGAAATGTCTTTCGCCTCGTCCTTGGCATTCTTCACTTCGTTGAGAATTTTCTCATTCAATCGGGCGTTCTCTGTATTCGATTCAGCCAATTTCTGCTTCAGGTCAGCAATTTGATCCTTGAGCATGTCTGTCATTAATCCATGTTGACGTTCTATATTTTCCATTCTGCTCTTTGCTTCCATCTTTTCCTTCTCCAGTTCCTCCTTCACATCACTCACCTTCTCTGTCAACTGCTGACACGTGGCATTCTTGGCTTCCAAAGACCGCTGTAATTCCGCGGTCTTTGCGCGATTCTGATATAACGTCTGCAGCCAGGATTTCTTCTTTCTTTCAAAGACATCGCTGTCCGCCTGTTGTTCTTTCTTCATGCCATCTATGGTTGCGTTCAGCGCCTCATTTTCTTGTCGGAGGTCCCCGATTTTCCCCTCGTACTTTTCCTTCATCTTATCATTTTGACTTCGCCTTGTTTCCTTCAATTCATTTCTCAGCTGCTGTATATCCTCTTCGTACTTCTTCCTCTGTCGTTCCCAATTCTCCTCCGCCTTTTTCTCATGGTTGGTGACGGACTCTATGGCACGTCGGAGTGTGTCATTCGGAGATGCCTCAACCGTCCTCCTCAGAATGCCTTCCAATTCCTCTTTCGCTTCAGTCAATTTCTTCATGTCACCTTTGTATCTGTCATCAAGTTCTTTGTATCTGTCTTTCAGGCGACGGCACTCTTCGTCATGCTGCGAATTCAACCTTTCTTCAACTTCGCCAACCTTTCTTGTCACCTCTTCTTGTTTTGCAGCAGACATTTCCTGAACACGTCTCTCAATCTCGCGCCGGCTAGCTTCTTTCGTACGCCTCAATTCCTCACGTAGATCATCCACCTTTTGTTGCAGTGCCTCGTTCTCCCTCAGGCGCTGATCGTCATTCTCCTTTACCGCTTCAATCCGTTCCTTCTGCATCTCGTCCCTCAAGTCGTCAAGAGCTGCCACTTTTTCGGCCCTTAACCTTTCTTCCATTGCTACCATCGCCTGGTCCTTTGTCGCCATTTCCTCCGTCAGTTGGTCTATCGTTTGATTTGCTCGCTGTTCCCTGGCTAAGAATTCGTTCCTTTCCTTTTCACGGTCCTTTTTCTCAGACTCCATCTCCTGCTGAAAGATTTCGTACCCGTCGTGAAAGTTGCCTTCGAGGTCCTCAAACTTGGAACCATCAAAATCGTCGTCATCTTTCTCGAAATCTGAGACCTTACAATAAGTTTCCTCGGGGCCTTGGAGGTGCCCAAACGTGGAATCCTGAAAAACGGTGGCATCGTCATCCCCGAAATCCTCGACCTGACGGTTAATTTCCTCGTCACCATTTTCTGCCATTCGATCTTCGGCGTCTGCCATTCTACCCGGTTATGTTTCTACTCTGAAACGACATAAAATAAACATTGCGTGAGGACTGCTGTCTTGCATGTAAATGGTGATGCAATCTCGTTCCCAGAGATTCGTTACGCTCAGGCCAAGGTTGTAGGTCGCTCTACTCAGAGGCACTGTCGAGTGCCTAATCGTGGGACGTGTATTCTCTGTGTTAAGATATAAGGCTGACCCTAACAATCACCTTTCCCATCAGCCAATCATTCTACTCCTTTGTGAGTAACAGGTGTTCTGATTGGTTCCCACGATTAGGCACTCGCCAGTGGTGTCATCTCTGGAGACGGCTACGGACTACTTCGGGGTTTGCAAGACACGTGACTGCGTCACACACTGCGCATGGATACATGTATATACTATTTTTTGACGGTTTCACCTCAAGTTTGTGTTTTGTTTTTTTCTGAATACGCCAAAATACAACAGATCCCTCATGAAAAACTTTAATTCTAAGGACATTTTTGTGTGTAATATTTACACTGCATAGGCCCTTTGTTTACTGAATTCACATATCCAGTTGTAACCCGCACATTCCCAAAATTCAAACCGTCCCTGGTCATTGAAACGTAAAGTGTAAAGAATGACACTGGTATCATTCGATTAAGAATCACATCCTCTACCAAGGGATACAGCCAGATTTTCAATCTCCCCTTTTTGTTTATTTTATGATGATATTTTCGAGGGTCTAATTTTTCCTGATACACCCTGTAGTAAGTGACTCAGCTGGATTCAATACCGATATAAGCATACATGTGTCTCTGACCTAGTTACCGGGAATTCAGGTCACATGGAATGTTCAGTACCCCGGGCTGAATTGACTAAACGCACGACCCCCCTCAAAAAGAAAACTGTGTCAGCGCACATTCGGCATCATCGACCGTGATCAATGACATGTGCCGCTCAGGATATTGGGCTATTATATCCAAATTTGTGACCCGCTCCATCAAAAGCAGGCGCTTGTCGCAACACAGGAAAGGGTTACCGACCTTACAACACAATAGGGAGGTTTCGAAATCAAACGATAAACGTAAACGTTAACGACAACGTTATTTTTGTACCGAAAATGCAATATACAGTGTATGTATAAAATCTGGTTAATGTGTAGTCCGAAAGACAACGTTGTCGTAAAGTTCAGTTGAGGAGACCCTGTCCCACACTTACATGTCTATGTATTCACACTATTTTATAGCCCAGTTGTCCCTGGCCTAAAGGCCGCTGTCGCTTATGCAGTAAATGGGTAGAACCGTTGCAGAAACTGTATAAAATGCAAAGCAATGTTGGGTCGTACATGTAGGAGTAATAATTCAGTTTATACAACTAACTGCAGATGGCGTGCCTAGTTCAATCTCCATTTCGTATCAGTTCCATCCGGATAGCATGGGAATTTCCACCTGCCACCATGGAACAATATAATATTATTTGTTACATCTAAATAAAAATGAACATAAGGTTTTTGGATCATTTAACTCACCAAAATGATTCCACTCACTCTGTTTATGTGAATACACCTTGCTCCGAAAAAGTTCAGTGTCGATTTTGAAACGAAACTCGGCAATCAGAATATCTGGCTTTCATTTTGTCCTTCCTTTCCCATGTCGACTTAACTGTGCCTGTGTAGGCTATACATGTACGACGGGAGACTCTACACCACAGTCCAGTATGGTAAGGTGGTCTTTTCAACTTTGAAATTCGATATGGGAAAACCCCATTGAATTCCCTCCCGGCTTGACAATCAATAATTCTGCGTTTCCTATGGTATGAAAATTGCATGGAGTTGATACAGTACAGAATTTTCATTAATCTGCAGACAGTTTCGTTTATGATATCTCAAAACGCCGATACATGGATATAAAACCTACAGCCCTCCAAATAAACAAATAGACACCATTTTCTGAAAAGCCTTACAACTGCACCGAATTGGATTCAGAAAGTCCTTACGTCCTCAGTCCGACGTTAGTGTAGTGTAAAATCTACTATGCTCTATCTCAATATATTGGAGGGCTTGATTCTTTGAAGTACATGTACATGGACATTAGTTTATCTACACCTGATACTTTGAATATTTCAAATGCTACTGGGCCAATTTTAACACGGTTTGTTCCACATAAAAATATATCTTGTTGGTCATATTTCTGCATCAAAATTTTCGAAATTTGAAAATATCGTAATTATGTAATAGCTCATCAGAAAAAAACACTAGAAATCAAACTTCCTATTATCATAAAGAGATCATATTTTTGTGGTTTTTGTTGCAGATGTGATAGAGTGGAACTTTCTAAGGATTTTGGGCGTTGTGTCATCAAAATATGTTGAGTGGTTACTGAGATATTTGAGATTATCAAAGTTTTGATAATTTGAGATTTTCGTGTTTTGTAGGATATTTTGATGCCATTAGATAAAGCTAACGTCAGAATATGGATTTACAAAATTTTGGAACTTTTTGCCTTAACTGGGCAGAAATATAGCGTATTTTTCAAAGTATCAAAATATTGATATTTTGAAAAACATGCTTAGCTTCTAACCAGTTTCCGCTAAACGTTCCAAAACTTCATACTTCTTGGTTTTTAGGTGAGATCTGTCTACTGATATCAAAATTTTATGAAAAATTGAAAAATCTCAAATTATCGAAATTTTGATAATCTCAAATATCTCAGCAACCACTCAACAGATTTCGATGAAACAAAGTCCATGATCCTTAGAAAGTTCCACTCTATCAAAACTGCAACAAAAATCGCAAAAAATATACATAATAAAAATGTTGATTTTTAGGATTTTTTCTGATGAGCTATTACGTAATTACGATATTTCCAAATTTCCAAAATTTTGATGCAGAAATATGACCAACAAGATGTACTTTCATATGGAACAAACCGTGTTAAAATTGGCCCAGAAATATTTGAAATATTCAAAGTATCAGGTGTAGATAAACTAATGTCCATGACTGTACGTATAGGGAAGCATTCTGGGGACCTTCACAAAGCTCTGAGCGTATAGGCCCCTACCTGCATTATCCTAACACTTTGAAAATACCGTGAAATTCAATATAGAGGGGCTTTAATACAGGGTGTCCCAAAAAACATGTCCTGGTCATACCAGGCAACTTCAGAATCTAGGTGTGTTTCATCCAGATCAGTCAAGCGAATCAGAAGTTATATCATTTTTTGTCCAGCAATGTCAATGTCGGGAAAACGAAAATAATTTTTTCATTCTACACAAACAAGAAAAGTGGGGAAAACGGAAGTAAAAAGACGGGAAAACGAAAAATTACTTTTCATGCTAGGCAACTTTGCTAAACAAAATTTCATGCATGTCCTTTGCCAGCCACCGTACCCAAGAGTACTTTGTGGAGTAGGCCTAAAAACGAATGTTGAAAGGTTCACAAAATTCGGTTGATTCAACTCACCAAACTTAGTAAGCAATGATTCCTTCGTTTCTGTCAGTAGCCTTGCTCCAAGAGAAGCTGTCAGTCGACTTCGAGGAAGCTCGGGAATCACAAATCACTCTGTTTCACTTTACTCGTGTCATCTCCTTGTCGCCGGTTCTAATCAATGGTATGTTCGTGTGCACAGGAACATTTATAAGCATGCACTCCAGTCCAGTACGAGGCGGTTTTCTTTTCTACTTGGAAATTCACAAAGGAAAAACCCCAGCGAATTCCCAGTCTGACCGTAATTCTGCATTTCCTGGTAAACAGATTGCGTGTTTTATTAGTGTAGGCCTACGATGTTGGGGAAGACCGTTTTCAAAAGCACAGACTATTCCTGCAGTCAGTTTCGTTTTGATGATAGCGCCTACACATCTCAAAAAATGACTGATGATATATCCTCGCAATAAGATCTATCTTCAATCAGATTCCAGGCCCGTATTTAGGGGTGTGTGTGTAGGGGCGCCCCCCCCCCCACCCGAGCC